>JAVFBY010236653.1:0-17508 GCA_034781015.1 Tonicella lineata | reverse complement strand
CATGTTTCCCCTTGCTTGTCTTTTCTTTTATGTTGCCAGTGACATGAACAGTGGTTTCCTTCACCCATGGGGCTGGGCCCGGCTGGCACCTGAGCATGATGCTAAACACCAATCAATCAATCCATGTATATCTGTATATACATGTATGTTTATGTAGAGAATAAATTTAGCCTTTTGGGATCACTATATCAACCTGTATATCTCAGTAGTTAGAGTGCTGGCCATGCTAGCCAAAGGTAATGGGTTCTATTTCTGGTTAAGGCATGTCAAATTTTCTTTCTCTGCATTTATAAAAAATATATACATTTAATCCTTGGTGGATATTTCCTTCATCTCCACGGAAGAGTAGCTTATTGGTTAAAGTAAGACAGTAAAAAAAAACTTGTTATAAGTATCATTAATATTATTAGTACAACACATTTGTAATTCAATTAATCCACTCTAAAATTGACCTCTCCCTACTGACACAGTTTAAGTTCCAATGACCTTAAAAGATATGCTAAAGTTTGCTGTCTGGCCTTACCACTTTTAGAATTTTTTCAACAATGTGGAAATCTTTTATTCAAATTTTTAAAAGGAGTTGACAATGATTGATTTCAGTAAAATGATTTCTTATGAATAGATTGTAAATATTGCAAAAAACAAGGCAAGTTATCAGAAAAATAAAAAAATGTCAGACCTTAGCCGACCTAGTGTATTTTGTTCACATAATTTATGTTGAATGCACATTTATTCCATTTAAATACACACATCAATTAAAATTGTATTCTATATCACAAAAATAAAAGTAAAATCAATGTAAATCACAGGTCCTTCTGCATCCCACGCCATATTTTCATTTATTTGAGCATCCAGATTCTTGTACTTTTTTATAAATAAGAAAATACACATAAAGTTCTGAAAATTCACAACATTTATAAAATACACAAAATGGTCTTCATCAGCAAAGAACAACTTAAATAAGATATTGCTCAACATAGCAATGATCGAATAAGAATTTTTTGGCATCATCACATTTTACTTTTTAAAACTGTCTGTTTAGTTTTGTGAATGAATTTGTATGTTGTTTGATCAGGCTTTAGGCAGTACTTAAATTTATTTCCCTTGTATAGCAATGTTTCAGCCCAATGAGTGAAGGGAAACACCCTCAATATGTCACTGCCACAAGCGAATATGACACTCTCTGGGGGTAAGAACAGTATGTTTTAAAAATTAACATATTGACAAAACTCTGAAGGAACAGTAATTTTTTAACAGAGCCGTTATATTTTACATTTCTGAGGTTGTGATGCTTCACTGTTGAATACTCCACCTTCATATAAGTGAAATGACTTTGAGCACAGCGTTAAACATCATTCAATCAATCAATAAATCAAACAAGCAACGACAATAAATACAAGACTATCACAGGATGGAATAAAACAATGTGACCTTTACCCCCTAGAATAAGCACACTGATGCCTCATTAGCTTAGAAACAAAGCACAGAAACTGGAAAGCTTCCACTTATAATTAAGTTCTATTTGGTGAAAAAATAAATCTGTAAAAAACCTGTCTCAATTTACCACATTTTACGGTAGTTTATTCAAATGTTATGTTACTGACATATTCACATGTAAACTCACAATGATAGATAGGTGTGTGTACTGTTATGTTTACAGGTAAGTGATCACAGGGGCAAATTTACCTGGCAAACAACTTAACGAGATTTAGACAGGTGGATTAAGGTAGTGAGATAGATCAAAGAAATTATTTATTATTTGTTTTGGAAATATATCTACCATCTGCCTTATTAATGTCTTCAGCAACCAGGTAGGTCAAATAAGTTTTCAGATCATTGAGGTAATTATTTTAATTCAGAAGGTGTTTTTAGTTGATTCTCAGACCAATTCTATCCACTTGGATACTTATAACATTGAATAAAGTTGATAAGAAATTCAATCAAATAGATTTGTTCTGTTTACTCTGGGATAGAGTGTACATGGATTAGAAATTTTGAGCTGTTTTCATTACAAAATCTCATTATCTGTAATATTTCACATTATTTGTCCTACATTTACAGCTGATCTAGCTGTTTGGGGTGTTTGCATATTTGTTACATACCCCTCTTTGAACTAGTATCTCATCATCTTTTAACTTGTAGTATAAGTACAAAAGCTTTTATATAGGGCCTACCATACCCACGTTAGTTATTGGGATAAGCATTTCTTTCCAATCATTCCAACCCATTTTGCTGGCACGCAACATCAAAGACAAGACAGGACGAAAAGCAGGAACAAGTAGGCTTCCTGATGCTCCTTAGCTCAGAGAGCACCAGGGCATCAAGAAGCCAATCAACTACACATTGTTTAAAGCATTGGAGAGAAATAACCGTAAAAATTGTTTAAAACACAATAAATTAAAATATAATTCATGTTACACGAAAATCTTGTAAATCTTGTTTACTTCAGAGTAGAATAGTGGGAGGCTAAGGGGCATCACGAAGTAGAGTTTTGTTCTTTGGTGGTATGCTTTTTTTGTTGCCTTCTCCTGTCTTGTCTTTTATGTTGCCAGTGCTGCTAGGGTAATTTTCTCCACACATTGGGCTGTATCTCGTCATATAGGTGAAATACCCTTAGCAAGGTGTTAAAATCCAATCAAACAAACAAACATCAGTGTAGAGTATGTAACTGACATCTGACCCAGTTAAGATAATAATAACCATACAATTGATTTGTGACTTTGCTTTACATGAACAACAAACAATCAAACAGGTGAATTTAAGCTCCAATTTTTAACACCCGAGTTATTTATTATACAGGTTTCCAGAGTCTTTACAGTGTTTCTTATTCATTATATTGACATACAGGTTCCAGATCATTGGATATGGCTGGCCCAATTATTGGTACAGGCCTGTGGAAAGGGAAAGTGGCTTTTCACATTCCTGTCAATAGGAACAGAAAGCTTTTGAGTTTGAAATAGAATGTTTTGTAAGTGCTGATAATTGAGACATACTTAACGTGTCACTGGTAATTGGGTGATTTGGGTCCACAACTCTTTCAAAGTTCACCAGTGAAGCTTGAAGTCTGGATGTATAAATTTACTTACAAATCTGTAGGATGATTGGTAAATTTATCAGCCTTGGTTTATATTCAGCGGATCAAATTTTGGGTAAAATCGAACAGAGCTAGATGTACATATATATCATTCACCTTTAAGGTATGGTTGGTAATTTTTCTAACTTTTCAGTCTTCGCTTGTTATCAGGTATTGTCCACAACAATTGTTTAGGTCAATTAATGCAGAACATTTTATGCGGGTAAAATAGTTTGTGTTTAAATTACATGTACATGTAGAGTGATTGTCTTATGATATATTTTTGTTTAACATCATTTGGTAAAATCGGCCACCTATTAATCTGGCCTGTGGCTTTTATCTGTATTTGATTTTTTCTCAATTCAAGCCACCCTCTGGGGTAAGAGCAATATGGTTTAAGTATTATCATAATGACAAAACCTGGGGGAACAGTAATTATTCAACAGAGAATTACATAAAGTTTCACATTTCTGTGGTTGTGTCGCTTTAAATTACTACTCAATACATCACCGTCATATAAGTGAAATAAGCTTGAGAACGGCATTACACACCAATCAATCAATCAATCAATCAAGCCATTTGAGGTTTTCCTTTTTATAATTAAGTCAAACTGTTAAAATGTTCAATATTTTTGTCGTTTATTAAGGAGGGAATAAAATTTTCGTGGTGGAACAAATTCTAGTTCAGAAATTTTGCACATTGAACCTAGTATAGGAATAAAACCCATGGCCCTTGGTTTCAGGCACCTCATCGTCAGCAGCAAATGCTGTCCACATGGAGCAGTCAGCCAAATGGCATTCTCAACCATGGAGGGAAAAAATAGGGAATATGAGAATATCATTGCAGGGAAAATTAGGATTCTCAAGGGAAATTTTTCCAATAAAGGTGTTTTGGTTAACACGATTTGTCATTTATAAATTATGAACATTTGATTTAGTCAGTTTCCGTGGAGGGAAATTTTAGGCAGCACCTTTCATTGCAGGGAAATTTTACATTTTTTCTTGCTGTGCTTGCATCATATGGGTAAGAACCCACTCACCTCAGCACAGTGTTAAATGTTAATCAATCAAACAAACTAACAAACAATATACAGTTGGTTTGATGAGAAACTAGGAAGCAGTTTGTATTTATTGATCCGATTGATTACTGGACTATCCCATTGCATTTATAGTGCTATTTGCTATAAAGACAATAAAGAGGTGATATTGACCTTAGCTGAACCTTCAATAGCCAGCATGCCATAAGGTGTTGCATAATACAGTCAGTATATGCAAGGTCATTTGGTCTAGGTGTTAGCCCAGTCTAGCCAGACGGTTATATCATTTCACATAACTTGATACTGTTGTATTCACTGTTATGTCATGCTTAACAGCTTGTCTTTATACCTGTACATGTAAATCTCTACCAATACCTGTTACCTAAGGCAAATCATTAAAACAAGTTTGTGTGAGGTAACCCAACCAACTGCCAAAAATCAAATTATTTTGTTTTTGTCAGTTTTGCGATGTTAATGTTTTGGGTAGGATTTGTGTTTCTATTGACAGTTTATAAATGTTTCAATAGAAGAAAATTTATACTAGAAAATTTACAAAAAAACCTGACCAGCTGAATGTACAGTTTTTACTCAAAACAAACATATTTTTTGATTAGGCCTAAAACACTAATTGAGGTCAGGTAGTCCCCTGGAGGTGTTAATCAACCATAAACCCATTGAGATAAGGGTTATCATTGTTTCTTGCTCCATGCATGCTGTTGTTGTATCCAATAAACACACATTAGGGCACTAGGTGTTATGCAATAGACAACCTGAAGGTCAAACAGAAGGCAATATGTGTGAATTGACCACAGGCTAGTCTGCTGATCATTATCTAGTATTTATAGCTCTCTTTTGAGCACATGTGTGAACTATGTCCCCAGCTGGCCTGTATCATCTGCACTTAGGCTCAATTTACTGGACACCTTAGTGCTTTATAAGCTGTGAAAGATATCTGGTCTTAATTTAAAGGCTTTTCTTGTTTTTAATAGATTTTCACTATGGTAAAATAATAATTAACAAGAATTATAAACAGTGAATTTTGAAATTAATTCTTCCCTTATAGTAATCAGAACAAAATATAATATTAAATTGATAAAAAGATACAATAATAAAGACAGTAAACTACTAAAAAAAAACCTGATAACTCAGCTGGTATTAAATGGTTTAGATTGTTTTTGTCTGTCCACTGTCAAAAATTAAATCAAATATTAATGAAAATCAAGCTTACTGAAAAACAATTATGCCTATAACGTAGAAACTTATTTTCAAGTTTATAATCGATCCTTTCATATACATGTTTTCAGTTGATTTTTCTTTTCCAATATTTTTTGGGTTAAATTTAAAATCTGGATAATTTGGATTTGCTCAGTTTAGAGTTTTTAGCTTTCATTAAGTAGCAAGAAGTGTTTTCTTTGGGAGTCCAGTTAAGCAGCTGTTGATATTAGTATTTTCTATTTTTGTGAACATTTTAAGTGTCTCCCCTCATTTATCAAAGACCTCCCTGGCTGACTCTCTAATGAGCTAGCCTTTAAGATAGTGCATTTCCACATGTGTAAGTTTGAGAACCATGCTTATTCAAGAGCTTAAACCCATAATAATCTACAACTTACAAAATACATGTAGCACTGAATTTTTATTAAGGGAAAGCTGTTTTCAACTGTTTAAAATTGAATTTCTGTAATCAGCCACTCTGTAGGATAGTCCATTTCCAGTTGATGAATTTAAAAAATCACACTTGTTTCATAACAAACTATTAAAATTTTCAGAACAACAATCTGTTCTAATTAAGAAAATGTTAACCCTAAAATAATGAAAATACTTCTACATCCATCTCGAATATGATAAGCTTTTATGTAGTCCAATTATTCCACTGGAACTGTACCAGAAAATCTAAAGAAAGTTCTTGTGCTAAAAATATTGAGGCAGTTTGAAATGAAGCCAATTTGACTAAAGATTTTTGGAATGTTTAGATGGTAATTCGAAGCAGGTGACTCATTGTACTGCTCTATTAGGTTAGTGATTCAACAACAACAATCTGTACAACAGAGCCAAGTGAATTCCTGGTAAAACCTTTGTGTTCTAAATGGGTGTATTCTACAGTGTATATCCCTGAAAAACTTGTATAATCAATGATACATGTAGCAATAAAAATTCGACATTTACAGTTACACCATGTTATATTTCCATAATGATATAATACGAAACTTTCAAGTTCGGACATCAGAGCGAGTCTGAGTTATGCTCCCTTGCAAAATGACGTCAAAATGATGTTCATAGCATTTTAAGTGGGGTCATTTTGAGATTTTTAACATGGGCGGTATTTATACAATATTTTAGGTTAAGAAATAAAAGTTACTAAATTATTGTGAAATGGGCTTTTTAGTAAAGGAATAATAATTTATGCAAAAGTAAAAATTTTACTAATATAATTTTCTGTAAACAGTCCTACTGCAATGTTAAAGTATGTGTAGTTTGCGCCACCATGCGGTAATGTAATTTCACAAAGGACAACATTCTGTTGCCGTAACATAACTACATGTACATGTTCTCCTACTCCTATATTGCCTTGTTTGTCACAGATTGGTAGGAGCTTCCTGCTGCCCTTCTTAAAGCTAAGGGGCATCATGCCATCACCCATCATGATAGTATTGGTGATATTATGGTATAAAACCATACCTAAATAGCTCTCTACTTGTTATGGGGCATGTAGATCTGGAGAAATCACATGCAATGATGTTGATTGGATTGTGTAGTTGACAAATCATATAGCTGCTTACCAAATCTTGAAAGTGATAATTTTATTCTTTTTCTTTTTAAAACCAGTTGAGTCTCGTCATCACATTTAAACTAAATGTAAAATTTATGCGTACTCCTATATTTAATTAGTTGGGGGAATATTTTTTTTAACTTTCGAGAGAATTGGGCCAATTTATCTGGGAAATGGGGCCTGTCAGTTGGGGTGTGATTCCCTTTATGGGCCCCTGGAACATAGGCAGATTAAGCCATGTGTTGTAGTGTGAGAATTCAGACAAAGTACATGTAATTCAATAATCAGAGTATGTAACCACAACAACAACACAGAAATGACTGAATTCCTCTAAAGATCTTTGTGTTGGGAATTCCGAGGTCTTGCTTCTCCATATCTCATCTTGGCTTTTTCAGCTGCTTGGCTCTCTACTCCATCATTCCTCAGGCTGTCAGAACCTACTAACCAAAAATTGCTTCAGTCTGAGTGAGGCCAAGGTATTTTGGAATACTAGACTGCATGCACTGGTACAGATATACAGCTCTGTTTGTGGGATACATCTGAATGAATACATGTATCTTTGGAAAAGTATTGTTAAACTGATCTACAGGGTGTAGACCCTTTTTTTTTTATCAGACATTTTGTCATTCGATCATTTGCAGTCACTTCTGGTTGGAGGGAACTTATTTGCCTCATGTGGAAAACGGGCAATCCTCGAAAAATATAATAGCAGTTTTCTTAAGAACTTGGTAGGGTCTGTAATTTAAATACAACTTTGGTTTTTTTTGTTTTGTTTATTTTTTTCTTCCGAAATGCTAAAGTTACATGTACATACCGTATATGTAAAAACCTGGAGCATTTGAACTTTTCTCTGGCAACTCAACCAAACTGGTTTTAGTTTGTTTTGTTTGTTTAAGAAAACAATGTCTTTTAAAACCAAGCAATTTATTTTATCTCCAAGCTGTTGTTTGTGATATCTTGAAGACATGTCTAACTACTCTCATAAAAGAAAAAAAGCAGCATATTTCTGTATTTTCCCCAGATAGAAAAAAATATGAGGTTTCTGTTTTTGCCATAAACGGAAAGTTTTGGTGTCCATTTTTTCTTTAATATCTAAGTAAAAGATTTGAATTTTTGTGTTCCCACAAAAATTCAAGACGCGCCCAACTTGTGCACGCCCGTACATTAGCGTTTTATAACTGGACACTACTAGTTTAAGCTAATTAACACTGTTGATTACAAATGTCTTTGGCTGTTGAGAGCACTTAATTGGCTAATAGCAACAATGGAAAACGTTACATTGTATATTTTAGGTTTAAGAAATGTAATTTTAGTGATAAATGGTGAGCTTATGTAAGTAAGCTTCCACACAACATATGTTAGCTTCTCTCCGTTAGTGGGCGTTTAAGTTATTGTTTCCTAAAACCTAATCACTTTTTTTGACCTGTTATCTGCTATCTTCCAGAAAACAAGGTTTGAAATTGTAAATTTGGTAAATAAAACAAAAGTAACATAAACAAATCTAAGGAAAAAATCATAACTCCATCAATACAAAGAAATTTATTCTGTTCCTACCTCAATATTTTAAAAGAAAACTATTGTTTATTTCATCACATAAGGGAAACGTGTTTACTAAAAAAAGTAAGATTGTAAAACTGTCAATGCTTAGCAATTTATCTGGCCTTATCTTCCAGACAAGAGGTTTCTTTCTTGTTCAGGAGGAGATAAATTATGAAAGGCTTCACCAAGATGTCTGTCCAAATTGTAGTTTGCAATATTTGTATGCTGTGTATGCTGTCAAAATGGATGAAGCCAAAGTAAAAAAAAAAGAAAAATATTGTATGTTTTGCTGTTATCTTGGGATAAGACACAAGAATAGATAGTTCTTTAGAAAAGTTATCACCCACAAAAACTTGAGCTCCAAACCTCACAGGCAGACGAAGACACATGGTGCTACACACTGTATGTTATGGGTCTTTTTAAAAAAAAATTGCTACCCTATTGGATATGCATGTAAGAGCAACTTCCTGATTATAGGGAACAGATCCTAACACAAAAAATAGCTCATGAGTTATTTTTATTTTTTGTCTATAAATAAATTTAACTTGAACTTACATGTACCCTCTGCTTTGTCCCAGACCAACCCATCATGGCGGTACAATTTGAACATTTGACATTTCCGTGTAAAGCCTTCATTCAGAATTAATGAACTGCCCGTCCAAAAAACACCTTTTTGGAAACAGTGCCCTGCCCCTCCATTCCTATCTTTCTGGTGTTAATATTTAAATTTTTGCTTGTCCAAAAGACAAGTGGATGGGTCTCTGGATTGACCCCTGTTTCGGACAAGCCTACTGTACACATGAATATTATAAACAGGAATGGCAATTTGAGACTAGTAACTTCATCTGTGTAAATAACCTTTACTCCTGATCTGTCTTGGGCTTTTTTTCTTCACATTGGTGTATTTATTTCGATTTACAAAGCATTAAATATATTGGTTAGTTCATGCAGCTAAAATACTGCCATCCTAAATTGTTAATGCCAAGGTTGACCATGGTGTTCTAAACCCATTAACTAGTTCTCAGTAGAATATCAATCTACATCAATCACACCTGCTAGTGTCATACTCCACTCTGACCTAGACATTTCTCTTACCCCTTAGAGTTTTAACTAAGGAACAAGCTGATCCTTTATTTGTTATCTTTAGTCAAACTTGACTTGAGCTGGATCCCATGGCCTACAGATCATAACTAAGCAGGTGGTTGGTGGTGCCCTGGTGGTCAAAAGGGGCAACAAGAAACTTGTTGTCGCCTTTATTTTACATCCTGTTCATGCTTTGGGTTTTTGCCAGTGATGAGCAGGGTTTGAACTTAGTACCTCTCTGCAGTTTGAGACTAGTAAAATTTCTGACAGACTGGCAAGATGAAGCCTGGTAAAAATGTCACGCTGACATTTAATTTAACAGGACCTTATATTATAGGCGTGGCTACCATTCCTCCTTCGATGTAACGCACAAGTTCGATTCCCTAGTGGACTTGCTTAGGTACAGAGGGAGTCACGTAGTTGACTTCGGCTATAGCGGGGGTGGTTTTTGCGTGGTTTCCTTCCCGGTTTTCCACCATATCAAGTAGGATTGTCTAAGAAGTGGAAAATCTGTCGTCATATAAGTGAAATACCCCTGAGTACGACACGACGTTAAACACCAATCAAACAAACAAACAAAACCTTATAATATAACTCAAATATCCAGATTTAAGAAGAATTGGCAAATACATTTACTGCAGCTGGCTTATAACAAATATTCTGCTGGATGTGTAAACATCTTTGTTTAGAATTAAATGTGATTGGTAGCCTCAGCGATGACAACCCTCTGGTTGAATAAAAATGGTCTTGCGAAACTGGTAAAAATACAAACGAAATGGTAACATTTTAAGGTCCCCATTCTGAAGGACTGGTGGTGATTTTGCCCAAATTCCAACCCTGATGAGGGTGGCTTCCTCCATTGGGCTGGTAGTGGTACTCCCTCATATGAGTGTAATACCCTTCAGTATGTCGTAAAACCACAGCCAACCAAACAAACAGTTCAGAAATAGGACAGTTTTATTTGTGAATAAAATCGAAGATAACTAAACTATATATATATGAATAAGAATAGTTCTTAGACAATTGTCAGAATTTGGTACTAATTGTACAATACTGTCTTCCAAGAGAATCTACATGGTAAATACCAAAACAAATTTAACGTCAGACTGGAAACCCTCAGTAGACAAGTTTCACTTGTTATGCATTGTGATAAAAAAAAACAGTTCTTCCATTGTTGTACAGTTTGTCAAATACAGGGCCCTCAAATTGATTATAAACCTGACACTTGTGCTACAACTTCTAAAATAGTTCATAATAGCTAATCAAGGCAAGTTATCTACATCTATTTATTTTGGATAGCCCTGAGCACCCCATCAAACTCCAAACAATGTATTTATTTTGGACGACTTTAAAAGGTTAGGATGGTTCCCACTGTTAAGTAGGTGTTAAGAAGCAGTGAGAATCTGGCAGATTGAAGTTCAGTAGCTTGATGAACAGAGGCAGACTAGGGTACTTAATGGAAGGGGGGCCTCTGTATGCCTCCCTACAAACCAATTGGCCCTTGAAACATTTTGATCACTTTAACAGATGTTCTGCTCTGACTCTACCCTAGACAACCTAATTAAACGTAAATGATACCCTACACACAATGGCTGAACTGGCCTAGTTATTCAAATTAGAAAAATATACCAACTTTTTTTTAATTTTTAGTAAAAAAAAAAAAATCCTGCTGGACTAACCTGATAATCCCATATAAAAAAAAATTATAGCACAGACTATTTTTTCCATTTTGTTACTCCAGCTCATTAGTCATTGTGTTGCAGTACCACAACTGGTAGGCCTATATATGAAAAACTAGCGCAAAGAAAATGATTCAATGCACGATCAAAAAAAATTAAAAATTCAGTGCCCATATTTCCGAGAGAACTTTTTTCTTTTATTTTGGCGGGTGGTTGAGCGGGAGCTTCCTGATGCCCAGGGCACATTTGCAAGAAGTTTCTTAATTTGATTTGATTTGATTTATTCACCAATATAATATACATTGGGGGGAATAAAGCTCTAAAGAGCTTGTTATATCCCAAAGAATGTTTATCTAGTACATTAAAATAATGCACATAAGTACATTAAGAATAAGATGAATTAATGCTAAACATTAAATAGCTCCCCTTATTGTAAGTGTCACAATGTAGATCTGAGGTAATGTTGAAGTAAACTAAGAAAGGTCACTGTTATAATTGTTGAATGAAAAGTCAGATAACATGAGGCTGTGATAAGCACAGACACTTGCTTACACCTGCTCTCCAGGGCAGCACTAGGGGAATCCCCAGACAGGCATATTCAAATGTTGTTAAGTGGGTCTGCTGTGATTGGTCAATAAAACACCATTGGATATACTACCGGGGTTAAAATCTTCAACAATTGTTACCTGTCCCTTGTGACAGGAAAAATTATTTTCAGCTGTCGCCTGTCAGGCTTGGCTAGAGCAAGACGACTCCAAGGTAGTATTTTTTTTTATTTGTCACATGCAACATTTAGATTTTATTTCCAATTGTTGCTTGTGAAATCCACTTGTGAGCAACATGTTTTCTGCTGAACTATGTCCTCAGATCTACAAACAGTGACAATACAATACAAAGGAAAAAATGAGAATGGATTTCAATCCTATTGATAATTTCTCTTACATGATAAACTGTGATGATATCAACTGTGGAATGTCTGTATCATTCACATACTGTGCTGCGTGCCTCACATCCCTGTATTTGCTGTAACATAAATGTCAGTTATACCACAATGAAGTTAGACTAACATCAATCATGTCAGATAATAAGCAATGAGCCTCTTTAATTTTTTCAGATGTCGTAGGTAATAACACCTAGCACTAACTATGTGGGAATTTTTTTTTTAAATCTCAAGACAACTTTTCCCCCCCAAAATTGGATTTATATATTACGTTTTTATGCTTTCCGAGCGCTTCGTTGCTCATCTTGAGTAGGCGTCACATCTAGACAGTGGTTTAGCCAGCTAGCCGTCCAGCCGTCCTTTGGACGGCCGGAGTCAGATTTTGGGTTTTTATGGACGGCCGAAATATTTTGGTGGTTGTGTTTTTGGACGGCCGAAATCTTTGTGGGCGGCCGTATTTTTGTTAAACTGCCACTACAAATAAACGCTACAACAAAATAGTGTCAATAAATCATGTATTTTGTTCACATTTATTATAAACTGAAAGGTGCCTAGACTGCTCAGGTTATATTTACATTCCAAGCTCGTTAGTTGTCTATGACCGATAGCGGGAAAGCCAGGAAGCATCGCTGTCTGACAGCAGGGGACAGGTCGGAACACCCTTGACACTTCTCTTTCATTAGTTGCCGACCGCTTGACCGGCATGACCTCAATGGACTCCGACAAACTAAGGTTAATCAGAGGAGCTAAAACAGTTAGCTAGTGAATCTATAATACCAAACAATTTAACTTTTCCGCCATTGTGCCGATAGCGGTGGTCTACGAAGGGTAAGTTCAAGGTGTAGGCCTACATCGTACAGTCAACGACATGAGTGCTTTGTTTCATAAAGCCCGTAGCAGACGAGAGCCGGCAGCTGAGCTACCAACCTCAAGTAATTGGAAACTCAGCGTGTGCTGTGAAGTTTTGCTGCGTTTTTGGCCTCAAGTAATTTTGGATCCAATATCTGTCTTGTTTGATATTTCAGGCCACGCGAGGCCAGAAACTAGCCGTGTGCTACGGACGTAAGCCGACAGCTCAGCCACAAAAGCTAACTGGCCAATCGGAACACTCATAATAGTCACGTGATTGTCTCACACTGTTGTACAAAATGACGTCACGACGTAAAAAAACAAAAGTGCGGACTTTGACTCAGCCAAAATCTCAAAGTTTGCTGCAAGCCTTTTCTGCTGAGGCGATGGTTATTTGAGGTCGGTAGCTCAGCTGACGGCTCTCGTCTGCTACGGGCTTATGTTGACTTCCGAAACTCACAATTTTTTGTTAATTACAGTTTTGTTTTGCAACTTCAGAAACATGGTTGTGTATACTTATTTAACAAATTCTCCGATAAAGCATACCATTTTTAAGCATATACATGTGATATGAAAGTTGTTACTTGCGGGTTACTTTTGGGTAATTCCGTCACGGCTTATTCAGGGACACCCTCAATGTATGTTAAGGGACATAAACTTGTGTTCATTTTATATTCCTGTTGGTATATTAGTGAGATATAATTTCGAATAAAAGCGCAGAAACACACAGAAACAAACGCATTCATGCTGGTTTTGTAATTCCGTCACGGTGGACTTCATGTAGCAGTATTGTCGTTAGTTAGGGATAAAACTTCCCTAGTAATAACAGATTTCAGTTCAGAAGATGTGCAGACTGAGCCCCGTGCAATAATATAACCCACGACCCTCAGAGTCAGACACCGACTCGCCAGCATTAAATAGCTGCCAGTACCGACTCCTGACCGTGGGTTCCGATCTGTTTGACATCAAATTTGACCTTCTTCGAGATTCGAGCTCAATTCGCGGCCGACCGAGAGTTGAATTCTAGATAAAATAGCGGCTCAAAAATGTAAGTTAGCGAAATTTGGTTAAATTTTTGTTTTCATCGTCTCATGCTGAAGTCATTGGGTTGTAAGTGCTATGTCGATTATTATATAGGTGCAGTTTAGCTATTGTGACAATTAGTATAGCCCTTCCGTAGTATACAGGGCTATGGGTCGGGTGGTTATCCGAAATTTGTACGACGCATTATTCTCCTATAATTTTGGTATGTCAATAAACCTTGCCTGTCGGCGTACTCCCGGTGCCAATAAATGTCAACAAAACTTCCTCCAACTAGAGATATTCTTCTTCAAAGTTTTCCCCCCAGCGCGCCAGTTTTAAAATTGAATGTTTCTTCACTACCTCGTTTTGGAGTTGGTGATTGCTGATGACGCCATTCTCATCGAAATATTTTACCCCGGATCATTCCGTTATCATGCCAGACCGACTTACCCCCGTAGAACAGCATGCAATTCTAGGTTGTTTGATGTGTCAATAAGTAGATATTCTTAAAGTATATGATAGGATTGACACATCAAACAACCTAGAAATGCATGCTGTTCTACGGTGACAGGTCGGTTTGACACGATAGCAGAATGATCCGGGGTAAAATATTTCGAGGAAAATGACATCATCATCAATCGCCAACTCCAAAACGAGGCATTGGAGAAACATTCAATTATAAAACTGGCGCGCTAGAACTGCATACACATGAGGAGCAGCGGTTCCTCTCGGGCGCGTTTGGTAGCAAGTACCAAAGTCTGAGCAAAAACATGCAATCAGCTAAAAACATGGCATTGCAAACTATTCGTGACTTCTGAATACTTGATCATTATAATCAACTGCACCTAGCTATGGGGGCAATAGCCTTTCCGTAGTACAGGGCTATGTGTCGGGTGGTTCATCAGCAAGGAGTATCTGAAATCTATACGGCGCATTATTCTCCCATAATTTTGGTATGTAAATAAACCTTACCAGCCGGCGTACTCTCAGAGCCAAGAAATGTCAACAAATCTTCCTCCAACTGGATGTATTCGTCTTCACAGTTTTTACATTGCCTGTGGCTTTTAAAACATTGAATTCATAACTCTCGAGATTGCGATTATATAAGCATCATACACTTTTTTTCACTTTGATTTTAATATTTAATAATGAGATGAAAGCACGTACTTATAGAAATTGTCCAGCAAAAGTGTTTTTGTCTGTCACAGCGAGCCATTAGCATGTCGGAACTTGCAGAGGCCGTTGCTTCGGGACCCTTTCGACTCTGGAATCTACACCTCGGATGTCAATCGTGGAATTGCGGAATGATAATGATCAGAAAGTATAATGTGAATCGCCGCATGAGCTCGACGAAACCGAACCACCCAGCGGATCCATGAAAAGAAAAAACATTAATCAATACTTTTTTAAAACTTAAATCACACTGGCATGGAATGCTTTTCCTTTTTTCACCTTTAATCTGTTAAAAAATAAATAAGTAGCCTATGTATGCGATTTAAGTACAATGTAGATCCGATGACGTCATTTCTTGCAACTGAAAAAATGACCTGCTCCACAGTCGAGGTTTTTACCGTTACGGAAATGGCCGAAGATTGCGGGCATGAGTCATTGGGTGCCTCATTAGTGCCCTACCTTTTCACAGCAGTTCTATATCTATGCTTTCATGATGTGGCTGCTTGGATCGATCGAACACATGACAAATGTTAACGAAATCGTGAAGTCATTCAGAAAAACATCGCTTAAACGGGAATGTTTTCTTTTTTCGCGGAAAGGAAGTAAAAAAAAGTTCTAATTCAAAATCAGTTTCGAAAAAAATGATATAAAACATGGCTAAATTTTAAAACGAAAACACGAACCACTGCGGTGAAAATTACTAGTTATACTTTTTTCTATTAATATGCGCCACAACCGTTTTGATTTTTGCTTTAGTTTCGTGTATTTCTTTTTTGTTTCATTGGACAACATTTTTAACTTCCTAGTCTTTTCTTTTCAATTCGATATTTTTCATTATATAGATATTTCAAATTGGCGTCTATTTATACCGTTTTATAGAATTCATCATATGCTTAAATATAACGTTGGTAAAATTCGTTTAAAGACCTTGGCTTGTAAATAGTCTTCTGCCCACGGTAAGGGTCAAAACGTATCTGTTCAGACTTATGTCAACGCCGATCTTCTTTTACACCTTGCCTTGGGAAGATGGTAATTACTTGGCTATCTTACCATGTGTTAAACGGTTTTGTTATGGAGTTCAATATCTATACATGTATTGTAACTGTTGTTTTAGAGGTTATATATTCCATGTTGTTATTTTATTGCCATGGCAGTTGTCATTAAAAAGTTAAGATCATTGGTCCTCATTAAAATAATAAAATTGTATTTCCATATAAGCTATAGGATTCGAACCTTTGTAACTGGTTTCATTGGGAAATAAATAAGTAAATTACGCCAGAGTGATTTCCACAAAGATATAGTCTTGTCTTAAATCACATACATAATTGTTTGACTTCCCTTCTGACATATTTGGAACCATGTCACTATTTGACATATATTAATATGATTTTGAAATAATTGTCTTGTTAACAAAAAGCAAGATATAGACTTGACAGTCCTAATCCTTTTGAAGCAAATCCGATTTATAATTCAATATTGTATACATATAACCAACACTGACGTTTTCTAAAAGCTCAAATTATTGCTCATAGCATCATTTCCTGACGAGTACTCACCATGTGATCTGCATAATATATGTCAGGTAAATCTTCCAAATGTATGAAAACAATATGTAAGCTTGTCTCTTATATAGCAGACAGAGCATCCTTCCTAGGGGAACAAACTCGAAATAGTTATCATTTGGGTGATATTTTGAACTGTGATTCAGAAAACGTGGTAAATGTTATCACTTGTAAGAAATATGTGAAGCATTATGTGGGAGAAACCAAAAATTATCTTAGAATTCGAGCTAAAAGCCACTATGTGCTATACGATTACGGCAGATCTCCCCCATAGCAGATCACTTTTCCGTTTCCGGACATTCGGTTAAAGATCATTTTGAAATTATGCCAATTGAAAAATGCCCAACATATTCTTCTTCAGAAGAAACTTAACAGAAACGTTTAGAGAGGGAGTCGTTTTTGGATTCAAACACTCATTGCATCCATGGGGTTGTAACTTAGAACCAGGTAACTGCTCAAATAAAGATGTAATTCCTTTCGTATTCCAATTTGACAAGCCCAGTTCCCAGTTGGCTGGTCTCCTTATAAAGGAATATCAAATCAACTGTAGTAAACTCGCACATTCGGAGGCGCTAATGTTGCGCCATCGCTAGAATTTGGCGTCATTCACTACCTTGGAAGCTATAAACCACAAACACGACTAGTTTACGTGTTCAAATTCATAACCGATTTTTAAAACGACTTTCTTCGTCGCGACCTATTCCCAGCTGTGTTGAATGATGTGAACGCGCCACAACAGACGCGTTTTTGTCCTCATTCAACAAGGCGCCTGGGAATATAAGTC
>JAVFBY010236542.1:0-10731 GCA_034781015.1 Tonicella lineata | reverse complement strand
ACGCCCACGCAAACTGTCAAGAATTAACACATATCACTACACAAAATGGAGCCTCTTTGGGACCAAGCCGGTTATATTAATACCGGCGAAGGTTTTAATCAAATGAGCCTAGATAGTAAATAAGAACATAATACGTCAGTCAACATGAGCGGCAGAAGCACTGCACTGCTCTATGGGATTTTCTCTAATCTGTACGCAGTGGCTTACCGGTAAAAGTAGTGAAGTACCATGCATTGTCTGTTGTTTAGTTATCTACATGTACTATCCAATAATTTGAACTGGATAATAGATAAGGCAGTGATTACATGACCTAACATTTGGCTTTTGAGCGTCTGACAAGGGGACGCCATGTCTACGGGCTTTGCTATCTGGAAATTAACTGGCTTATTTTAAGCCCATTGGAACCGCTGCGTTCAAATTGTATAACTCGTGTTTAAACAAAAAAACAAACAAATTAGTAACCGTAAAATATATGGATACTTTCTCTAAAACACAGTTTAAAAAAACCCCCATTAAATATAAATTAATTGTTGGCAGGTTACGAAAGCAACATATGTCAACATACATGGTTATTTTGTCAAAAATACTTTTCAATCTGCTGGTTTGTATAGTGTTTGGTTAAAACAACATGTCGCTAAACTACCTGGCATCCGAAAGAACTTGTGAGGTCGACTTGTCGATCGATTCAAACAGGAATGTCTTGCATCCATACCTATGTTATCAAAAGGGAGTTTTTAGAAAAGTAAAAGTCTGATTTGGCATTCGACGCATACTTAAATGCTTTATCAAGTAATTTCCATATATACTTTTCTAAATCATCGATTCCCAATTGAAACTGGTCAGTATGAAAATATTCCAAAGGAATTTGTCAACTTTTTTCTCGCGAGGTTAATTAGGTATAATATGATTGAACTTATGTTATCAGATTCACATTCAGATTCACAGTTTTTTTTATTGACGTGACCAAGACCTTGCTCCTTGTCACATAACAGCATATAATAATATCCCTGTTAATTCCTTGTTTATCAGCAGCGACTGTTAATTCTATTATTTTGTATACTCACTAACTCACGTACCACAGTTTGTGATCTGAGTTGTAATGCAAAATGTATCGTCAAAACATATTTTATGAGAATATAGCCAACATTCTGTGTATACATTACCAGTAATCCTGATGAGGAGAAGATCAGCAGCTGGTTATTATGTCTTTCTAGACCATGTTAATGGGCGTCAGGTCGGGTACGAAAACATAAATTATTTGTACCATATCTATTTTTTTATAAAAAGAATACATGCCTTTTGCACACGAAAAGCGCTAGCTGGTCTCGTCAATATTGGAAACTAAAACTTATACATTCATGTATTACGTAGAAACGATGTCTGAGAACACCATCTAACGTCTGTACAATAACTGTTGTTGCCATCAATAACACTAACTATTCTGGGAATCAATGAAACAAAATACAGTCTGATCTTAATGAGAATTGCTCCATACTTAACGTAATCTTTGTAATCCAATACGATTGCAGCCCAAACCAGTTAGCAATGAATCGCTTATATAAACAGAAGTATCAAAATAATCAAGTCTTGTCTGGCTTGTTTTTAATCTCAGGTGCTCTCACGCCGTCAGCGTGGAGGACGACACCTTTACGTTTTCAGTTCTTTTGTAACGTGATATCCTGGGAAATAATTCCAAAGGGTTTGTCTTCCCCACCCACCGAGTTCTCCGGGGGCCCTAGGGCTTGAATCCTAGGGATTCGTAGAGTTTGGTCTCAGACAGCAGACGAGTCGCATGCTCACCGCGGGAAATCATTGTAACAAACACAAGCCTGTAGAGACTACATTGTACAGAGTTCTTTTAAGGTTCATATATAAGTAGTTCCGCTATGAATCTTAAACATTAACATCAAGTCAAGTAAGGTAAGACAGGTCAAGTGTTAACCCAAAATTCTAGTAGGTCAATGCTATATCATCAGAGAATATGCTAAATTCAGTCGACAAGTTGAATTAAGTTCCAATCATCATCAGGGATATAAGTAGATAATATTCCGATACTGAAAAACCCCAACCAGTGAATTAGCATACGAACATGTCCACCCACGACCTCTTGATGTCCACTAAGGGATTTAGTTGGTTCCGTAAAATTATTTATTATTCAGAATGAACGAAAATCGAAGAGAAGTGTTGAATTAGTTGAAGAAAAGAGACATTTATTGTGCATTCTCCCAAAGTCATTCAAGCTAATGCTTGAATATGTGATATGCTCGCAATACAGTAAAAGGGTGTCTTAATCCATAGAATATTATAACAAGACAGGAAGAAGTAGCAATATAAGGATTAACTGGTTTATTTCAGCGTAAGCATTCGTAAATGTAGAATTTACTTCTTCAGAGCAGAACAGATGCTCTGAACAAGTAAATTCTACATTTACGAATATTATGCTGAAATAAACCAGTTAATCTAGACAGTACTACCTCCTGTCTAGTATGTTATATGCCGTTATTGTTTGGCGGCAATCATGTGTTGTTAAAGGAAACCTGATAATCGGAGATGAATATTTTATGAAGAAGACCTATTTTCTCTATTACACCTACACAAAGTACACGCTGGAAACTTTTATTTTAGCGTGCATGGAAAGCTTAGTATTGTTCAAGTCTATGCGCCAATGGTGGATATTTGCCTCAATACTTCTTTGGCAATTGTGATAGACTTCATTTTAAGAGGCTGGGGTACACATGTACAGGGAAGGCTATTATGTATCTTATGTTTATAATGGAAGCTTTTTATAAAGAGAAGTCGTAATCCATAATAGTTATACTTCTGAATACGTTTATGTTTGTGTGGGTTTTGTGTCGATGCTAGGTTTTTAGCTGCATGTCTAGCGGTACCTGTCATAATTACAAATTGTTTAGTCGTTATGATTCTTGTCTGCTGAGAAATTGACGAAAACGTTAAATCGATCGTGCAGAAAAATATTACTTGAATTCCAAAATAATTAAATAGTACATAGCTGACTCGAAATGGGCAGTTCTGTATTATTATTTCTTTGTTTGTTTTGTTTTTATTAACTTGGCGTTATGTGTTTTCATTATAGAACGTTAAAGTTAAACAAAGGAAAAGACGACACTTCAATAGGCCAACATGTGGGAATATCGGAAAGTATCAGAAGGCCTCTTCGTGTCGCTTTCTGTCCTGGCAGCCATTGGTATCACATTTACAGTTGTGTGCTTTGCGTTCAACGTTAGATTCAGGAAACTAAGGTAAAATCTATATTCACATTTGTACTTTAATATCCGAACGGTTAATTGGCACTATGTTCAATGTTTTGATAAATAACAAACAAGTAAATATATTGCCCCGACTAGATTATTTTTACGCTTCTTTGGTAAAACTTTTATTGTTGACATTAACTATAATGCTTTGTATAGATAAAATATATCAGAAAGCCTTTTACGCTTCAGATTAAATTAGTTGTTTTAAAATAAAATAAAAAGAAGAAGAAATTATTTTTAATTGTGCCAATAAGGAATGAGATAGTTTAGAATTATGTATGTATATATGGTTTAATTTTGTTTTTACAAGTCGGTATATTGTTATACTAATTTCGCCGTATTGTACTTTAGACAATCATGGTTAATATTAATGACTTTAATTAACTTCCTTTATTTGTTAAACAGATTAGTTCGGATGTCAAGCCCTAATCTTAATATATTAATAACACTGGGAGGTCTTCTGAGTTATTCGTGCTGTGTTCTTTTCGGATTGGACGCTGTTCTTGGAAATGACTTGAGTGCTTCAACTGTCGTATGTCAGGTAAGTCGACCATCTGGAACCATTCAATGACATTTATTGCTGATTTAATGTTCTCAGAGAACTGAGTAATTTATTAGATTTAAATTGAGCTTAACACTGACATATCAAGCTGGAATATGCATGGTCCGAGGGAAGTTTCCATTAATATTAATTTTCCATCCACATGTTTAGTACAATAAAGTATACATCTTCAAATAATGAAAAACAATTATTGTTAGTAAATTGAATTGACCCATATTTCGATTCACACGTTGTGCATAATGGTCTGAATCGTTTTCATTCATACGTTGTGCATATGGTCTGAATCGTTTGTTGAATTGCCAAACAAATCTCCGGAAATAACCAAACTCAGTGAAATATAAACTTTAAAACAACTTAACGTAATAAACAACTGGTAAACAAAATGCAATCGGCAATTATTTGAATATATAGTAACACTTCAATTATCGGTTATATTTCAATTGGGAAATTAAAATAAAAGAGGAATTTGTTTGAAGAAGAAGTGCCATATATTTAACTTTGTTGTCAATGAATGAGAATGTTTTTTTTACCTCGATTCTCCATTACATTGGTTTTGAAATTGAAGATGTCACTTAAATATTGAGCTGTTTTCAGTATGACACATGCTCATTGATAAAACGTCATAGTTTAATTATACCAGCTTAACCATAATTCATTTAATTACTCCGATAGGTGCGCACGTGGTTAATGACACTCTCGTTGACACTGGTATTTGGGACTATGCTGGCCAAGTCATGGAGAGTACACAGGATATTTCATAAAGCAGGAACACAGCGAGTGGTAAGATTTGTTTTTCTTTATAATTATTGGCATCTTTGCAACAGTATTTATCCTAACCTGATTTATCACAGTATTTATGTTAGTTAATACTTTATAAACACGTTTAAAGTTTATGTAAAAAAACATGTAAGAACTTTTCATGCAATTTTTGGGAAAACAAACGTGGTGTATTGAGCAATGCGGCATTATTTATACCATACAAATTAACCTAGCAGAATGAATGTGCTTTTTTTTCCTTCAAAGAATGTTCATTTCGGACTCTCAACCAGTTACCATACTTTCTAAACATATTAACCTGTTATTTATTATCTCAGGTCATCAAGGACGAGAAGTTAATAGCCATTGTGGTGCTTCTGATCTGTGTAGATGTCGCAATTCTGTCTCTATGGCATGGACTCGATCCGATAAAAGCTGAACTTATGCCCGCTGGTTTTTGGGTAAGCATATAATTGTTATCATCATTCTTAATATATCCTACGTTGCCATTTTATTGGTCAGTATTTGGAAATTTAATAAAATTCAACCAGCATATCGGATGCCTTCAAAGTAAGCAATTTGATACATTTTTTCAGGATAATTCGTGTTTTTTTAAAACATAGGCGGTAGGCCAACATACAAAAATGCAAGTTATGACGTAAACAAAAAGTATAATGAAGCCTTATAAAATTTGGTTTTCTAACAATTTACAAATAAATTCTTCTGCAATCTTAAAGCATTAGCAGATCGTGCACATTTGCCGTAAAGCGACAACGCCTTTTCAGAAGGGGAACCATTCTCTTGTGGCAATGCCACAGGTCGACATGTCCCATCACAAAATAATGACATTACTAACGACTAACAACATACGGTATTAAGTGTAATATTCTGTTTCTTTATTTACCAGAAGCCGAATGTGCCGGAAATGTCAAACTGGACAGCTGTAGCCGTTGTCGGATGCTCTTGTAGCAATATATCTGTGTGGTTGTCGGTTTTATTCCTCTACAAAGCCGGTCTGTTGACAACGGGGGTGTATCTGTCCTGGGCAACTCGTAACGTGATCCTTCCGTCCATGAATGAAGCGAAGTTTACGATCCTAGGTACCTTCACCACCACAATCCTCTGTTCAGTAGCCACGGCTCTCAGTGTTGTCCTCAAAGCACGCCCTGATGCATCGGAAGCTTGTTTAGCCATTGCCGTGTGGTTATCAACAACAGCATGTCTTCTCCTTGTATTTGCGCCTAAGGTATGTGACATTTATCAAACTATATACCAAACTATATCTACATTGAACGTTGACAAGCATTCGCTTATATATACACATTTTAGAACCGGTGTTTACAACTGTACATAGACTTTCTCTGCGCATCAGTACTGTTTCTTTTTAAATGGAAAATAAAATCTTTTGACAGTCCGTATAGGCCTACACATTTTACATACATTCATGACAGTACACCATTTTTATGGTAAAATTAGAATACCTTCACGTTTTCATTAATGTGAAAGAAGTCTTCAAATTAGCTCTGGCTTAGATATATGGTTATGCGATCGAAATTAACTAACTGCTTTGAATTATAAAGCAACTTGTGGATGTATAACAATTATAAACGGTACAGGTAGGCTAAGATATAGATATAGAGATAAATATTGCAAATCCAAGGCTTTCACTTACATATCCAGTTTGGATGAAGCCATAAAGCGCTTTCACAATTTTTATTCACAATTAATTAATTGATGCGTGGTATCTTTTCCAGAT
This sequence comes from Tonicella lineata, assembly GCA_034781015.1. Taxonomy (NCBI): domain Eukaryota; kingdom Metazoa; phylum Mollusca; class Polyplacophora; order Chitonida; family Mopaliidae; genus Tonicella; species Tonicella lineata. The sequence continues at coordinate 4,385 of JAVFBY010236542.1, read as the reverse complement.
GAAACTGGTATTGACAGGGAAGAACACAGAGATAGTCAGACAGTCAATGAAACTATCCTCCTCGTCATTCCCATCCACCGAATCCTCAGATCAGTTCCAACAAGAGATGTGTCGACTTGTTTCAGAAAACCAACTTCTCAAGAAATCCCTGACAGAGGTAGGACAATCATTTAATGCAACCATTATCAGTAAATGCGTTAATGATAATCATAGCGGTGTGTTGTAAGATTTGCATCACTTCTTAGGCTTGAATCTTAGAGGTATGTTAGAGAAAAGAACATAACTCAGTCTTAACCAGGAATTAAGGTTAAGAAATCAATCCAATGCAAATAAGTTACAGTATTCTTTTGTCAGATATTTTCTAATCAATTACAAATTTATTCTACAATTAACAGTCACATAATTCTCAAACAGAAATATAATGGCAATTTTGCACAAGAACACTCCTGGCAATATAGTAATTTAATGGCAAACTAATTAAAAAATGTTGTTATATTTCCAGAAAGACGGCACCATTCAATCTTTACAAGATCATCTAGACAGTGCTCAGACAAAGTTAGAACAGCTAGCAGAGGAAGGCGAAGTGAAGAATGACAGTGGGTTAGATTTCGAGTTATCGTCTGAGGCCAGCACCCAGAGTGAAGGGACAAATGAGAGAACTATACATGTTCAGCCACAGAGTGAAAACACAACAACTCCCCAGCAAACCATCACGGTTATTTCAGAAACAAAAGATTCTGACTCATGTAGACGTAAGACACAGAGGAGTGAGAGCATGCACAGATTCCAGCCTCTTCAGAATAAGAGAGAAGACTTTAAGCCGAGCAGTCTCCGGAGCAACAAAGGGTCAACACGAAGCCGCCTTGCCGCTTTACGGGATTCTATTGCTGAAGATCTCCAGCACGCTCACAGCTTCAGTACGAATTTAAGAGACTCAATTTGTAAGGACCTCGACCAGTTATCATTCCATGAGGTTAGCCAGTGTTCTGCTGCGCTAAATGGATTACTCTCTGCGGGATCCAGGAAGGGTCTTGCTGGTTCTATAGCCGAGTCTTACAACTTTGGTCAAGAGGGCGACGATTGGTCTTATATACATCAGTTCCTTCAAGTACAACTACCTAACATACCCACTAACAACGACACCAGCACAACTGTAAAGCCAAACAGAAATTCTACATCAGAAATTCCAGACAGCAACCTTGTTTTAGGCAGTAACCAAATGTACCCTGAATTTCAAGTCCGTGAACAATGTAGACCAAAACGATCCAAAAGCCAACGAAGAAGCAGGGAATTTCCACGCGGACCAGGTCTGAAATACATCGCTGGCCCTAGGATAACCAAACCCCATGATGATGTTTATGTTATACAAAATCCAAATATGAAGCATTTTATAACAAGTGTTGTTCAGAAACAGTGTGTCCAAACGGCAGATGGGACAGTCTGTTTTGAAGTTCTTGATAGTTTTGTTTGAGATTCCTGAATTTACAAGGCCATAAATTAGTGCTATATAGGTGTAGTCTGTACATGGACAAGGCGTACAACCATGATGCTTTATCCTTTGTTTGCTTGTCAAACACACCATGGTAAATTGATTGTTTTATAGCTAACAATTTCAAGAACTGTTTCGAAAAGAGATTTTTCTGTGATACCGTACACAATACATTCCGTGTTTCTTTTTTATCAACACGAAGGACCATTGGTGATATCACCAATGCTTTGTATTAGTGCTAAATAATAACTTTTATGTAAAATAAATATACTAAATAAATTTCTTGTTCTGTTTGCTTTGTTCTCTCTACTGTGGTCGTATTTATTTGTCTAAGTTAGTTTTATATTCATAAACACAACATAACAAGAATGTTAAAGTAACTCTATACAGTAGTAATTATCCAAAATTAATGCAAATGTTCCGAATTGGGAGCTACAATTCTTTACAACTAAATTTACCGCGTCATTTATAAAGATTTATAAAAAATAGACGTTTTCAGAAATCTTTATAATGATTAATTCAATACTGAGGTTATAAAAGTCCTCGAGTTTATTTCGTGTTCAAATGAGTAGACAAACTCAAGATTTCGTAGTCAAGAGCGCAGCTTATAAACATTGGAAAAGCGTAATTGTATTCATAAACAGAAAATCATGAGCACTATAGACTTACATGTACTCTGTTTAAAGCCTTTATTACTGTTAAAAGTATTTTACTAACTCCTCGTTTTGATTTTAAGAACCAGACCTTAATTAATTGTCGCATATTTTATCAGTGACAAACAAAAGCCCATCGAAGCTGGTGATGAAATCAGCGTAAAGCTTTTGTGCTTCTTAGAGGAGTCCCACGAGGATTCTCCCCTCAATACGTATACTAAACGGTTTTATAGTAGCAGGTTTGAATTATAACCACGAGAGCTCGACCTCAAGACTCTCCCTTGAGTGGCCCTAACACTGATTTATGTTTAAATTATACTAAATTGCTACTGAATTTGATTATGATTTTAAAGTTGATGGAAAATAGCTATAGCTCTATTTCATTTATGCAATGTTTTGAAAGCGTGACCAACCTGTAGCAGTTGAATACATATGAATGGTAAAGTAATAATGCAGATATTTTCATTTGAAATCAAAAAAGCTATTTGATAGTTTCCCTTAGATGTTTTGTCACATGGGCAGTTGAGGGACCCGGTTTTTCCGAAGTTTTGCCCCAGTCATCCAATAAAATGGACAGGTTATGGAAGGTCGAGGATAATATGCCAGGGATTTTTTAACTCGGGTTTTTATCAGATTGCGTGACACCCTGAAATAAAACATAATTATATGCTCAATTTAGCCCTTTAAAAACGGGTGTCCATAGTTGTGTCCAATAATTGGTTAATACTATCACGAGAGCTATAAAAGCATTTAGTTATAATTTGAGAAAGTAGATCGCACTGGCACAGAGATGCCGATAAACAAAAAACGACAAATCATCATGTTCTAAATTAACTCTCAGAGACAAGTTTTAGATGGACTAAAACTCGAGTAGTCAAGGATGAGTTACATCCCGAGAAGCCAACAACCATTTATATTTAGTTATTGACAAGACATAGAACTTATTAAGTATTTGATGAAGCAAAGGCATGGCAGAATATTGAACACATGACAATTATGTGTTATTTGAGACAGGAGGGAGTTTATTAAGTATTTTTAGTTATATGGTAGGCTTTTTATGCAAAATCGTTTGTGTCTCAGTAAATTAGAGATTAAAGACAGATTAATAACTAACATATTATTTGTATGGAAATTTACCGAATAATTGTCAAATGGGTGGATGATTAACGGTATGAAAAGCCTACGTTGCAGTTTTTAAAAATGATCTACCACTGATGATACTAATTTTGGTTGTTCACGATGTATTTATATGGCGGTATACAAGCCCACTGAGTGAAGAAATCTACAAATGACGTTACAAGTAATAGACAAATATACGACACACCACACGCCCGGGACATTAACTCTTGTGCGAGAGAGCAAAGTTGTAAACAAATACACACCAACAACGACACAACAGCCATGATCCCGCCGTTTGACGTGCACAAGACCTCAGCTGTCCTTTTCCTACTACTGAATAACGCTTTGGTAGCGTCTGGCACGTCCTTTGCAGCGGATAATTTGTCTGGAGTATGTCATTCTGTGTGAAGCAGGGATTTATTTAAAATAAGTGCAGTGTGGCACCTCCGATGTATGATAGAAAACATTTTGGGGACTTCGCAGCAAACACACGACGTAATTACAACGTTGTCGTTCAGTTGTATTTTGGTCACGTTATGTTGTTACGTTGTGAAAACGAAGTGGAAACGTTGGCTCATGTAGGCTCCGAGCGACGTTGGGAAATAACGTAACTACAACATTATTTTTAGTCATCATTTGGTCACGTCATGTTGTAAGGTTGTGAAAACGTTGTGGTAATGTTACTTTTTAATATCCAGCAACGTTGGAAAATTATCCATTTTACCTATTTTGCGTTCTTAAAAATTTATTTTATTAAATATTCGTGCCAATTATGGAAAATGAAATAACATTTACAATTACCAATTCTAAAAAAACATATTTTAGATCAATTCTGCAACCATTATTGGAAGGTCGCAACAAAAAGTTTTTTCATAACGTTGTGACAACGTATCTGGGAGTCTATACAGTTACGTTGTGGCAACGTCAATCACAATCGACGACGTTGTGACAACGTAGAATTGTTTGCTGCGTTGTTGGGGGCGTCTGGTAGGCCAAAAGCTGCGAACAATTTGTCTGGCAGTAATCTTTGTGATATGTTCATTCAAAATTCGTTTTAGATGGTACCTCAATCTGATTAAAATCAGATCTACATTAGCTCCCCGGTATTTTATCGTCGCGATGTC
>JAVFBY010236431.1:0-10731 GCA_034781015.1 Tonicella lineata | reverse complement strand
TAGTTGACATATTCAGTCGGAACTGTGCACTAATGTAAAATAATACAATAGTACAGTATAGGCCTACATGGTATGATGTTTGTCAAACAACTTTTAGCGGAGTGGCGGGGGTATCACACTAGTGAGCTTTGCTCACTTTTGCGCTTGTTTGTTATCATATAACATAATATTTTAATTTGTAGCTATTTGCTGATTTTGCTCAAAATTAAAGCTCCACAAAGGTGGTCTTCAGATGTAATGATAGGCCTCAGAAAATGTTAAAAGACCGGTAATAAAACGAATATCTCAAAATGTCAATGTGACTTGACATTCATAAAGACAATAGGCCTATCATGAAAATAATACTTCAGTTGAAGAGAATTGCTTTCAATCTACGCGCATGAAGCTGCAACTGCAACTGCTCACAGTCGGACAGGATCATGGCAAATTTTGATCTACCCTGAGCGTGTACATTGACTGTGACGGTAGTCGCGTCATAGCAGATCACAGCTCGATATACATGTAAGCTGGATATAAGCCTTGCTTAAGACGTATACATCCTATATATACCACTAATTCGATTATCTGTATATTTGGCTAGGAATTAAATTCTATTGGGAGATAACTCTCTTTGCTTTTTCTATATGTAAACTTAGCAAAATATAAACTATCTACAAAGCTATGTATAATATTTGATACCCGGTAACATTTTTAAGTTATATCTTAAGATATTATGACATAGGCACTTCATTTTTTCTTAAGTTTTTCGTAAATATTTTCGTCTTTAAACGTATTTAAAAAGTTTCTTGCAAGTGTCAACAGAGCTAAATCTAGATTGAAATCATCATGTCGTTAGATACAATGTTTAAGCTTATGTACAATGTAGTAAACTATAAGAGGGTGATTAATGATGAAAAACTATGAAGATTATTACTTAAGATGTAAAACCTGTTGTTAGAAGCCCATTTGTCAGGTATTTGTTAACATTCAGTCTACAGGTACATTACATATATAAAATGATAAGGACGTTTTTTTGTAAACTTCTATCTGTCCAGTTACATGTACATGTATGTACAGACTTCAGGTTGTTCATTTCAATTAATTTGGGTGACATTTTCTATACTTTATAACTGAGCTAAATTTGACACCTTGGGTGACACTTTAAGCCAGACAGTCGCAAAAGGATGTACATGTAGGCTAGGCTCTAAATATAAATGTGACTCTCTTGGAGATAAAAGGTGTTGTATAATGAAGTATAGAGCTAACATAATTTAATAATTCCGATATGAATAGTGTAAAGCTTCTGCTTTCAGGAGCTTCAGCTGCTTGACTGTATATTGTTCATTTTATGAGTATAAACATTTAACTTCCGACAATGAATAGGATTGAAACTAAAAGTTTAATTGCTTTTAAATAAAGCTCCATGAGATATTTTTCTTTAATGTTTTCGTTTTCTTTTAAAGTTATATATTTTTTATTATAAGTCTTTAAAAATACATTTAAATTGTATTTCCAAAGCTTAATCACACTATACATTATTTTTACATATTGCTCATGTAAAGAATGCATATATATGTTTACTGATACTGCTTCAATTTAGCAAATGTTTTCCTAGGTCGTATAGACTCGTATTTTTTAAAAAATCTCACTTCAACTTGTCATATATATGTAAAATGACGTAAATCATTGACAGGTGACATTGGGTTTATCTTTGACCTAATGACCTCAGTTGTGTGGGTGACCTTGTGTTGTCACGTTGTGTGTGTACGTTGATGTACTAGTTGAGTACTACTTGAGCTGATTTCCGTGTTTACCACTGTTTTTTACTGGTCAATTCAGTCATTATATAGAAGAAATGTGACTTTTAGACTGATAGTGAGCTTACCACGTCATGTATTTGGTGTTTACCACAACATTGGCATAATTATCACCTCAAGGTTATATTACCTATCTATCATGAGGATTGTTAGTGACTGGTGACTTTTAGTTTTTTTTTTTATTATCCTTCCATGATGCTTAAAATTACAAAATGCTAGATTTAAATACCCTATAACACCTAGCAGTTCGGACAGAAAATTAGGCTTTACCACAGGAGGTCTTACATGTTATTTCTATGAGGCTGTCCCAAAATTAGAGGGTCCTAACTGCTAGAAGTTATAAGGTACTTGCCATAAATTAACTCTTACTTGTAATCCAACTTACATGAACTTTTTAAATATACTTTTCTTTATAATTTTCTCAACCAGAACCCCCTTCTGCTCAGCCCTGGAGCTGCTGTTGGATAAAGTTAAATAATTTTGAATTCAAAATAAAACTGTGCGGCACTGCTCGAATTAAATTAAGTGCCTCCCACAAAATGACAAAAATTATACTTTCCCCTCGGCTCCCCCCATCCCCTCCGACACCCAAATGGCCACTAGACACATGACTTGGATCTTACAGAAACCTGCGCCCCCATCCATGACCATCGACTGATGTGCCCAACTTCATTTTTTTGTAAAGAGTTTCTCCCAAATGCATAGGTGGTGCCTACATGTACAACATTTATAAAAATAGTCCAATATTTGCTGAACAATTAGCAGTTTGTTGCATTAAAAATACTTTACATACTTGCGGAGAAATTGAGATTTAAACTTCAAACTTTCATCAGCCAAAGACAGAAGACCTATTTGCTAGTGACATGATCATAAGTGGAATCCCTTCCCCATTTTGCTACAATACAGTCACAAACATGTAGGTGAAATACATATACCGCTAAGACGAGGAATACCAATCATTCAATCAATCAATTAATTTGTTTTATTTCTTTGCCTGCATGTGTTTATTTGTGAATGTCATGATCAAAGTTCTGATCTATTCTAATTCCTTTGTTAAGTATTATTTGGACTTTGAGTAAGCTGTATCATTAGAATTTACCAATTTGAACGTGGGATCCCATATTTTGTACTTTATTTGAAGTCAAATTATGGAGAATATCAATAATCTCATAGATTTAGATGTTATATTTTAAAATTTGCACACAATATTGAAGTCCATACGTGAACAACACCCTATAAAAACATACTGTAATACTAAAAGATATGTCCTGCTGTTTTAATCAAAGGTTTAATTTGACAAATTTCTATTAAAACATTCTGTGTTCGTGTCAAATTCATTTATATTTTTTGTTATTTTAAATAATCATTTAACTCTAATTATAACTAAACTAAGAAACATGACTTTATGTGTTGAAAGCGGCCCATATTTGAATATATGGAACACATAAACTAGACACTTGTTAAGATCTTAATAAAAATCAAACTTAAGATAAAATGTAAATTAATCCCCTGAATTAATTTTGTGTGAAATCTGACACTCCCTCTGTGGACCCTCTCTATCTCCAGAGATTGATCATTTCTCTCTCCTCCAATGAGAAGCTAGGATTTCCTGACCAGCCTCAATCTGGCCTGTGCTGTAGTGAAATCAGCATCAGCCATGTGAAGCACAGGGCAATAATAGTACTGTAACAGCCTGGTGGATGTGGTAGGGGATATTACCATTGAAACGTCACATATGAACTAAGGATATCCTTTTGAATCTGCACAGCATTAATAACAGACAAATTTACTGACCAAACCTGAAAGCAATCTGGATTAGCCTACTCATATTATTTTTGTGTTGAAAATTTCCCCATATGTGCTTTAGTATGGACTTATCGAACTGTTAGTGATTGGGACGTGCATAGTAACATGTACTGCTAAAGATGAACACGTAGGGCTTTATGAGCACACATCTATTTTCAGTGTTGAGACTGTAAATCAGGTAAGCCGTATTGATTTTCTTAGCTAGTTAGTTTCAGGTCACAAAAACCTGGCTTAAATGTCGGGTTGTTTTCCACCAGTAATTAGAACAATTCAGGTCACCTGTGTATAGGAACATAATGTAGATGTTGATAGGCATTACATGTACCTGACACTGTCTATGTTCTAACAGGTGGTGATACATAGATAAATTAGATAATGTAACGCCATACCAGTATTTTTGGATAGAACGAACAAAACGATGCCTTCCCATGGTTATCTCAACTTATTTTAGGAGGTATAATTTATAGGTTTTACAAATAATTCACATTGTGCATATTTATATGTATAAAAAAAAAAATACTATCACTCACCCCTGTATGGCCTTATGGACCCTGATGGACAGAATATGAACCAGGGATTTTGCCAGACAGACAACATGTGCTTTTAACAACGCACTTAATGTGTTTCAAACTGAAAAAATAAGTCTGAAATTTATAGATTAACAGATATATTTTGGATTTGATTTAAGTTTGAAATAATAAAAAATATGTAAACTATGATGAAGTTATCAGAACACCAACTTCTTTGATACATCTACATGTAGGTCATCTTTTTAGCAAATCTTATAATATATAAGGAACAATCAAGTAACGTCAATGTGAGGTTAGGTCCACCTTGTTCCTTCTGCGCAGCATTAAAACGGTAACCAGTTTGTTACAACACTGCTGTACTTTGCTATATTTTAAGTGTAGCAAATTGAGTGAAAAACACTAAAAGCCTTAAAAATATTTTGCTTTTGTAAACTACATGTTTTGAAATTTTCGGTTTCAATATTGTGAAATCTTATTATTTGGAACGTTCAACATACATTAATTATGTAGTGCCTTGACACATAACTACATGTATTCAAGGGACTTTGGCATGAAAACTTAGCATACATGTATTGTACATGTATTCAATACTTTTAAATGTTATATTTTGTGTAGAAATCTATTGAGCCCTATAAACAGGATAAAGTGTTAAAATACAGTTAATGCATAAAATCACTGCTACAGTCAACTTTGTAACTAAAAATATCTTCGTAGTAACCCTTTGGAATATAGTATCCCTTAGAAAGTGCCTAACCCTTTTGTGCTGTGGAATTTTGTTTGTTAAAAATAAATGAAAAAGAATGGAATTGATAAAGGAAACAGGTTGTATATAGGTTACCCAGATAATATACTCTGTTCAATGTGACCTATAGGTATAAACATTAACATACAGCTGTGTTTGATTTTGACTATTCTGACTTTATATTATATGTTATTATGTACATGGATTCAAGCATTTTATTTTTTAAATATTTTGAGGATAAAATTTATATAAGATGTTTTAACTAATTACTGAAGTTGTGCAAATCTGTTCAAATAAAGTATGTTTGGTTGAATTTATTTAAAGAGATATATTTTAGAGGATTTATATGGTAAATTAAGTGATCAGAAATAGTCGAGGTATTACTACAGGTCTGTCAATTTGTAGATCAATGAGATCAAGCTATGTGGTCTTAAAGTCATGCACAGAAAAGACAATGAAATGTCTAATCATCTAGATGTATTGTATTTGTATAAAAATTCTGACATGCAATATTTTATGTTGATACATGTTTAATACACCCCTTAAATATTTTAACCGCTTCACTGCAGCGCTGACATGCTTTTTTGGGACTATTCTGGGATAAATTATCAATTTTATTTATATTCAACGCTTAGCACGCGAAATAGGCCTACATTATACCAAAAATAGTATTGGCTTCATTATATATGGCGACTAAAAAAGTTCATTCTTATTTAATTAAATGAGTTTGTTTTTTAATCTGATTAGTTATTAGTTTCATTTTGCGACAGTAAAACCTATAGCATTATTCATCGCAAGGTTAGCAACGCACAGCAGTGATGCTTCTATTTTTTGACAAGGGTCGTTAGTAGCAAGTTATTTAATTAAAATAAACAACTCCTTATTTTGGGATTTTTGAGCTAGCCTATGTAGTCCATCCCTATAGCGTCACAAATGCAGACAATTCATATGGGATATCTTATTTCCACACTATTCAGATGGTAATGATAAATTTCCCCCAGATTGCTTAAAAACACGTCCTTGTTCTTACTTTGAGAAAACATAAATCACACAAATAATGTGGTTCTGAATCCAAATGTCATTGCCCCAAATAGCTGAAACTGCTTTTTCAAGCTTCCTCACTTGCAGAGCTTCCGGGGCCTACACTGCCCCTGGACCCTCGCCTATTGAGCTGGGATAGTCGATCCACTGCCACCCCTTGTCTTATTTTGTATTGTGTCCTGTGCATGTCTTTTAATATTGTTTGTTGGCAGTGATGCTTTACTAGGGTGTTTTTCTCCCCCCATTGTGCTGTCATGGATGAAACAAACTCAGGGCTGTACATTATGTAACATATATGGAGGCGGGCAATTAATCACTTTCATACATTTACACCAAGGTGAGTTATGGCAAGTTTTTAACGTGCCACACCAGTAAAAAGGCTTTTTATGCGGAACGCTAGGTCATTTCTTATTCAATAAAAAAAAAAGCCAAATCAGATAAATTAAAGCCGTACTGTTTTAAAATATTTGTTCGCCTTTTTTTTTCTTTTTTCTTTCTGTCTCATTTTGTCATCAGAGATATGCATGTAAAGAGGCTCAAATATTTTTTTACAAGTGTCATATTTATGAATTATATTTATAATGATGTTATTATACATGTACATTTTCATGTAGATGAGTTTTACAGTTCACCAAGAATAGAAACTTCCCAAAAAAAAAACTGATTTTCTGAATTGTCTTGTGTGCTGCTACATGTACATATAAAGCCCTGCTTATGTCGCACTGCGCTGCGATAGAACTAACGGCAACTGGTCAACTGAGCGCTTATGTCACAAACTACAGCGCGCGTCAGAGACAAGACGTAACCAGTTGAGAACAGTATAGTCTTGCGATTGCTAGGAACTAGTCACGATCAGTTGGAACTGATCGTAGAAAGTAGAACATGTGCGACTATCTGGAACGGAGGACCGACTAGTTGCCAATCGACGCGGACTAATTGCCGATCGACGCAGCCAAGACGCAGGACCGCTTATGTCACATTCAAAGCTACGACTGACTAGTTGCCGTTGATTGGCAACTGCCTCACAAAAACTGTTGACAACTAGTTCTCACACGACGTAACTGCGACATAAGCTAGGCTTAACATACATAAATATATAGAGTTGTAACTCACCCATGATAACTCAAACTTAAAGTCCATTTAACTCAAACTTAAAGTCCATTTAAAACTTGTCTCTGAGAGTTAATAAAGAACATGATGATTTGTCACTACCCTGTGCCAGTGCGATTTACTTTTTCAAATATATATAGGAAAAATATCATCAACTCAACCTGTTATCTTGCTAAAGAAAGGCCCCGGATTCGATGCACATGGCATGCACATCGTTCTTCTCTACGTTTATAAGCTTTAGTACAGATTTTACAGAGAATTTACGGGCTGATACCAATATGTTTGACAAGAATTCACTTAGTGTAAAACCGTTCAGACCACATGCAACACAACGACGTCATTGACGATATAACGAAAATTGAAGAAACGAAGACAGCAGTCATGTGACGCAACAAATGGTGCAAAAATATATATATTTTTAAGTGTATACCGGGAAAAATACCCCAACAAATCACCACGGAGCATAAAGAACTTAAGTGAAGAGTGTTATATGGAATTATTGGAGATTATCCAACTCGAGCCGGTGTCATACGATGAATATCACTAAAGTCTGGTAATTTTAATTTAAAAATTAACAGACTACATTTTTTCACACACTTACATTTTAGTAGTATTTACTTATTTTTCGTTCTCAGACTTTCCATGGGGTCTACAATCTTTAAACACAGTCATAAATGTGTAAGAGGTTGCCATCCATATCATTTTATTATTAAAGTATCTTCATACGTGACGGAAAATAAACCACGACAAAATCTCACTAAAAGGGAAATATTCTAAACAGCCCTGCAGCCTTGTTAAAAAATAATTAAGTTTAGTATATTATGTGTTTTGTATGTTTTCGAGATTACATACTTATATTTTGACATTATCTTCATGGCAAAAGTATAACAAAGGATGCTATACTTTTGATACATGTTACTTTTTTTTAAACATGATTAAATAGGTGAAACGACAGCAGAAAACATCTAGCATGTTTGACAGCTGTAAATTTATACGCAGCCTCGTGTCACCCCCTTTATAAAAAATAGCAAAAATTACATACCGAAAAATTTAAATCTTTTTTATTATGCAATACTTATAAAGTACACAAATAAGTAAATATTATAGCTATATACACACGTATATTTGATAACAGGGGTTTATGGAAGTCCAAATATTGAATTTTTTTACTGAAGAGAATTCAGTTTTGCAGTGTCATATTGATTTTTTTCCATTTAGTAATGCTCAACTATATATTTTTTATTATACTTAAACATTAGAAATGGAGTCTGAATTGAGACTTTTAAAAATGATGCGTTAAAATGATGTCTCAAATTTAGTTTATTCCCTAGCTTAAGTACCCATTTAGGGTAGTTAAACTGGACTTCTATGAACCCTGGATACTTATATATGAGAATAGATAAATAAAAGATAAATATGAACACTTAAAATGAATAAAGCAATTGTATGCTAAACGTGACAATCAAAGTTATATTTCATCATCATCTGAAAATCCCTGAAGCTTACACGCCCATCACCATCTTGGTCGATTTCTCTGCAAAACAAATAAATAAAATAAAGGGAGATAATCAAACACAATTAAAATTGTCATTAAGAGTCGTTCCCCTTTAAATTGCAATATTGACAGGAATACGTGTATTGATTTATAGTGCATGATTAATAATTTATGAATATGGGACTTAAATTGTCGAATGCTGGGAATAATATTCAATGTCAAGCAATATTCAAGGCCACACTCTAACAGTGACAATATTTTCAGTGTTGATATAAATAACAAAATGTGATATACATGTATTAATATATTAATTCTTCGAAACTGAATTATTTATTATCATAGGCTAAACACAATTGAATTGTAAGAATCTGGTCTTCCCAGAGGTCCTCTAAATAAACCATTCAAAACACTTTTAACAGAAATAACAATAGTATTAACATCAATCATAATAATTTTTAGGATCATTTATTTTGTTTATTTATAAAGTAATCTTTATTTGATAGAGCAAAACAAGTTGTTTACAAAACTGATGTTAAATGTATTGTGAGACTTTTAGTTTTCAGTTATTAGGAAAATGTGTTGCCTGGATATGTGAAAGAGACAAAAAAAGCAACTCAAACGTGCTACTATGATTTGCAGGCCACATTGGTTTGTTTGTTTAATGCGGTACAGAATTAGGTTACTTCACATATGACTGCAGGGGCAGTATCATGAAACAGGGCAGAACAGTTAAGTTAACTGACATTGAGCGACTGGGGTTTAACGCCATACTCAGGGGTATTTCACCTATATGACGGTGTGCCAGCCCCATAAGTGGAGGAAAACACGGTTAATGTCACTGGAAACATGAAAGACGAGACAGAAAAAGGGGGAAAAAGGAGTAAAAAACGATACCACAAAAAAAACCTACTTCCTGATGCCCCTTAACTCGAAAAGCACCCGGGCATTAGGAATCTCCCGCCCAATCACCCGCAACTTAACCAAGAAAATAACACTCCATCTCCTGCATGCCTCTGGCAACTTACCCATGTATAACTGTTTTTGAGTGCATTGGTTTGATTGTTTGAATGGTGTTTAACACTGCTCAGGGGTGTTCCACCTATATAGGACACCACCCTCGACGTCACTGGCAACACAAATGACGAGACAGGACAAAAAAATAATAACAAATCAACTTCCTGATGACTGAGAGCACTAGGGGCCTACAGCCCAACCACCTGTCGAGTGCAACGCAAGTGCAGATTCGATGTGCTGAACCGCATTAATGAGAGTGACATGCATCGTCAGGGAGTAATATGCCCAGCTAATGTTACAGCATATGCCCGTTAGGCGATGTGAGGTCGATTCATTGATTAATTGCTTGGTGTTTGATGTGGTGCTCATGTATATGATGACATGCCAGTCACATGGGTGTAAGACAACCTTTGACGTCACCGACAACATCAAAGACAAGACAGAACAAGGACAGAAATTCACAACAAATAGGTTTCGCGATGCCAGTTAGCTCTGAGAGCACCAGGGCATTAGGAAGCTCTCTACAACTCAACACAGAAGATATGAGGAAACTGTTGACTGAGCTATTTAATTAAAACAAAGCGTATCAGTATTTTGAAGTAGGGAAGAGAAATGATACCTGAAAGCAGTAGCAACGGTAACAGTAGGAAGGTGAGGGGCAACCTTCTTAAATATGGCCAGTACATCTTCCTCTCGCAAAAACCCACGACCTGAAAGATAACACATAAAACACAAGTAACCATAAAGTTTATAATTTAAGTTGATCACTGCCAGTTTACTGCTCAGAAATATCAACAGCTCTTACATTTTAGCAATTGATTGATTGGTTTAATGCCGTACTTGGGGGTATTTCACCTATATAACAGAGTGCCAGCCCCATGGGTGGAGGAAACCACCATTCACGTCACTGGCAACATGAGACGGAAAAGGGGGAAAAAAAAAGGCGCAAAAACCGACACCAAAAAAACCTCAAACTTCCTGATGCCCCTTTACTGAGAGCACCAAGGCATCAGGAAGCTCCCACCCAAACACCCCAGAAAGATATTTTGAAGAAAGATGTAGGTTTACCCTATCAGTAAATTTGCTGGCTGAATCTGGGCTTCCATCAGTGATAAAGTTGTGTACGATTTTGGTGAGATGGGCTGCATTCTCTGAAGAGCTAGCAGTAGCCTGTCCTAAATTAACCAATAGAAAGAA
>JAVFBY010236320.1:0-10731 GCA_034781015.1 Tonicella lineata | reverse complement strand
TTGGGGGGCGCCTAGGGGGGTGGCGCCCCTCCTCTGGTTGTCTTGTTTTTTTAGTTTGGGTCTTGTTTTTTTAGTTTGGGTTGTTTTCTACACATTTTTTCATGTACTACCGCTGGGAGCCTTCGCGGCCTTATATAAAAATTCTGTTCACTCCCCCTGCTGCTTAAGTAATGGTCGATTTTGATAGCCCCAATCAGAGACGCCCTCTCGGTCACGTGCAGAGCATCGCTTGTCCGCGTTTTGTTTTATGTTCCGGCACATATTAGAACATCTCATAGGCTGAATAAATAATGTAACAGCTATGTGCTGGATAACATTATAACTATCGAGCGCTTGATTCTTGTGAAAGTCGATTTCGACTCCTATTTTCTGTCATAACTTCTTAACTCATAGAGACCCATTTAGTGACTCTCTACCACACAGCAGTCACGTGTATTTGTATTGATATTTCAGTTCAACATGGCCAAGATAACACCATAGCCGTCCGTTTTGTGCCAAGGCTAATAAAGAGCTGTATAACCTTGGAACGCGAAGATGGCGAGGTTATGTCAGACTCGACTGTCAAACTACACCAGGATTTGTTGTCCCATTCATTCTAAGCAACAGACTATGTCTACACAACTGCAGCTTGAAACTTAACAACAGATTAAAGACGCATACAGTACTTTTAGATACTGACTTTAGTATTTTATTCGGAAATGCTGTTTCCAAAGCAGCACAATGTTTACGATGCACACTCTCTGCTAGTAGACTTTCTTAAGGCAATAATGATTAAAACGTACAGCAGACATAGTAAGAATTTCCTGAGATGTTATAGACCATATAGAAGCCCTTCGAATTAATAAATTTACGCAGAATTGAAATTCAAACATAACGCTGTACTAAAAATCACCCCAAAGGGACACTCTCAAAATAAATCAATTCCTAAGCCTCGATCGAGTCTGTCAAAAGCAATTTGGGAGAACACTCACACAGATGGGATTGTCAAAACTTAACGCACACTCATATCGGATTGTCAAAACTTAACACACACACAGATGGGATTGTCAAAACTTAACACACACAAAGATGGGATGGTCAAAACTTAACAGACCTGATTTGATTACTCTAGACTGCTTTCGACTGAAATTCGTTTTACACTTGGCAATTCTAGCATCCCTATACTGACAGCTTACATGTTCATTTTCCCCATCACGTAACTAATTCTAACCTTGTCCCTCTGTTGAGTCGTCCTATAACTGAAGATGGAATTAGCTGTGCAGCTAACAAATTAAAAGTTAATTAGTCTTCTGGCATTAATAGAATATTGGCTGAAATATGTATATGTCCATTGCCAATTTGTATAGTAGCTACTATTAAATGTATGGTTAAATATAATAAGCATATAACTGCTTATAATATTTAACCATACATTTAATAGTAGCTACTATTCATGAAGATGGTTAGGTCGTGCTTTACTATTAAAATGACACCGTAACAACCCAAGGGGTGGAGATAGTCACCCGTGACGTCACTGACAACATAAAATACTAGACTGGAAAAGGATAGAAGAAAATCAACATCACAGCTAATCTATTTCCTGATGCCCATCAGCTCCGAGAGTACCAGGGCTTCGCGAAGCTCCCACAGCTTTATAGGCAGACACTGTATAAGTGATATCTGAAATCCAAACTTGCTTTAGGGCTGAATAATCAAAAGCTAACAATGTATTTACCTGTTATACATGTATTCAAAAGCATTTATGCGAAAGAATACTTTGCAGACTTTAAGAAGGCATTTTACACTGTCAATCGTCAAACATTGTTTTATTTACAATGTCTTCACGAGAATATTCTAATATTTGTAAAGGGCACAACCCTCCCCCCCCCTTTTGGATAAAAGCAAGAGTGAGTTATCCAACCAGAGAGCCGTTTAGTCAACACTTCTGTTTTGCCATTTTACATCACTCACAGTTTTTATTTTTTAGAGCCATGGGTCTATAATTTTTGTACTCGTATGGTTCATTTTTTTTCGCAATAAGGGAATCGACGATAGTGTATTTAGTTAATATATCCTCGCTTCTGTTCATACCATTTTGACTTCTTTGATGTCATCGCTAGTACAGCATTTAACATCACGTGACATTTGTTTATGGTTGAAACCAACCTATGAAAGCTACATGTACCTTCTGATCGGCTGGGTACGTGTTCGCAACTCTGCATTAGGACGAGAGAAATTTAGTTTTCCACTGTAAATTAGAGCCCTGCATCGAAAGAATCGGGAGCCCTATAGTAATCGGCTTGTCTGTCCGTCCGTCTGTCTGTCCGTCCGTCCGTATTCCGTGCTCTAACTTTTGAAAGAGTGATCAGATTTTGTTAAAACTTAATTTGACTGCTTGTCATATTAATACGCCACTCAAGTTCAATTTTTGTCATTTTTAGCCTGTAACTTATTTGCATAATGCAATCTGATTGGTCCATTTTCCGTCTTCCTATTCCATCCTGTAACTTTTGAAATAGTAATGGCATTTTGCTCAAATTTAGTTTGTATGCTTATCATATGAATACGCCACTCAAGTTCTACTTTCATTACATTCAGTCAACAGCTTATTTGTATACTGCAATCTGATTGGTCGATGTTTTTGGCAGGAACGTCCGAATTTCTATTCCGTGCTGTAACTATTGAAAGAATGGTCAGATTTTGTTCAAACTCGATTTGAATGCTTATCATATGTTACGCTACTCAAGTTGTATTTCCATCATTTTTAGCCCGTAACTTATTTGCATGATGCAATCTGATTGGTCCATTTTTTGACTGCCTATTCGATGCTCTATTTTTTTTTACAGAGCCAGCAGAACCTATTCAAATTTACTGTAAGCACTCATCATATCAAAACGCCGCTCAAGTTGGACTTTCCTTAGATTCAGTCAATAAGCTATTTGCATACAGTAATCTGATAGGTCCATTTTCTGTCTTCCATGCTCTAACTTTTGAAAGAGTAATGTGATTTTGTTCAAATTTATTTCGAATGCTTATCATATGAATACACCGCTCAAGTTTTACTTTCCTTACATTCAGTCAATAACTTATTTGTACACTGCAATCTCATTGGTCGATGGTTTTTGCATGTTCGTTCGAATTTCTATTCCGTGCTCTAACTATTGAAAGAATGATCAGATTTTGTTCAAATTCGATCTGAATGCTTATCTTATGAATATGCATCTCAAGTGGGATTTCAATCATTTTTAGCCTGAAAATTATGAATATTTGCATAATGCAATCAGATTGGTCCATTTTTTGTCTGCCTATTCCGTGCTAAATTTTTTGATAGAGACACCAGACCATATTCAAATTTGCTGTTAGTACTTATCATATCAATACGCCGCTCCAGTTCGACTTTCCTGACATTCAGTTAATGACTTATTTACATATAATGCAATCTGATTGGTTAATTTTTTGTCTGCTTATTCCGTGCTCCATTTTTTAAAATAGAGACCATATTCAAATTTGATGTGAGTACTCGTATCATAACAATACGCCGCCCAAGTTTGAGTTCCTTACATTCAGTCAATAAATTTGTTGCATACTGCAATCTGATTGGTCGATGGTTTTGGTAGGTTCGTTCATATTCCTATTTTGTGCTCTTACTATTAAAAGAGTAATCAGATTTTGTTCAAATTTGCTGTGAATGCTTATCAAATGAATACGCCACTCAAGTTCGATTTTTCTCTCGTTAATTATTTGCGAAATGCAATCTGATTGGTCCATTTTTCTATTCTCTGCTGTATTTTTGGAAAGAATAATCAGATCATATTTAAATTTGCTGTGCAGGGTGCTCATCATATCAATGTTATAATTTGTTGTGAATGCTTATCATATGAATGTGCAGCTCAAGTTCGGCTTTCAACTTATTAGGCCCGTTACTTAATTGCATAATGCAATCCGATTGATCCATTTTTAAATTCTGTATTCTATTTTTGAAAGAGTCATTAGAACTGCTCCAGTTTTTTCAACCCTGTTAGAATGTCTAGCGTCCTATTTGCCAAGACATGCGGGGCCCTTTCTGACGGAGTCAGTGTTCTAGTTATGGCAAGGTAGGAAAGGAAGTAATGTCAACGCCGATCTTCTTTTACGCCCTGCCTTGAGAAGACCCCCCCCCACACCGCCCACACCCCCACCCCCAGGAGGTGGCCTGTACAATAATGACTCGATTTAACCATACAACTCCTGGCACATTGAGCGATCTCATTTTGATGGGCAACCAGATGAAATATGATACCTTTTTTCTTCGTTAGTAGGGCCTATATATCATATTTTCTCTACATGGTGGCAGTGCATATGGTGACAGCGGTAGTGATGCTGGCGGCGGTGGTGCCTGTGTTGGTAGTGCTGTTGGTCGAGCGGTGGTATTAAGGTGGCGGGGGCGCTTGTGGCGGTAGCATCGGGGCATGCATTGGTGTTGGATGTGGTGGTGGAGGGCATCACGACCATGCAAGACACTGACCGGACGAAACACATAAAGCCGAAGCAAAAAGTGCCCCTTGAGGCTAAACTTGGAGTGTCACCAGGACACGATAACTAACCAGTCATGGCCCTTGGACGTATACAATATTTCGTTCCCTGGCAATACGGGTTATTAAAGACCTGTTCAATTTATTGTTCTGACATTTATTTACGGAACCCGTCAAGTTTACGTTTTGTCTTATTTCAAACTGAGTGTCTACCCTATCATATATATAATCACTTATTGTATGGCAATTCTATTTTTCAGATGTTTTTATGTACACAAACCTTCTACATACAGGTTGGCCTCTTGCCGGGCAGTTAATCGTATGGGACCATACTAAATATAAACTTTGTGTTTCATTCACCTTACTCACAGAAATTTATCCATTGCATCATGGACATTCTATTTTCCTTATGCATTTTATGATTTAACTCTGCAACAGTGCGTAGCGAAAACATAAGACTTTGGCAGATACCACTTAGTATATTTCAGTTGATACTTACTAATACAAGATGATAACCGCGAAAATGTAAGCAGCTATCTCCACAGATGCTCCTATCAGAAAGTTAGTGTATTTATACCCGTATCGGATTCCAGTGTTGAAGATTAGGCCAAAATAACCAAGAGAAACAGCAAACCTAAAAAGTGGAAAAATATAACAAGATCTTAACCGCTATTTATAACATGACCGGATTTTAAACATACTATATTGATCTAAACATTGGAAATCGCTATAATGAGATTCGGTCAATTATTATGAATGGCTGAAAGTTACTGATCTAAATAAGCACAGAAAGTACATGCCTCTGCTTGACTATGAATTCTGTAACACCATTATTTTTTCCGCATATACCTAGACCAACCAAGGGCTATTCAGTTATCTGAAAAACAGTATTATTGCTGAACTAATCTATCTTGCTAAGATATTGGTATCTGATCCATGAGAAACTAGTCACAGCTACTCATATTAATTGTTAACCCCTCCTCAGTCACATTAACACTGCACTAACCAGTGACTAGTTTCTACATGTGGATTACTCAAACTTATATTCATAGGGATTACTAAATTTTTCCTACCTGTGGATAAAAAATATTTTAAAAAAAATCTATCTACTCAATTGATATGAGCACAAAGGAGCATACTGCAAATATGGATACTGCCTTTCCTAGTTTATATCTGCTTGCTTTTACCTATGGAAGTATAAATAAAAGGAGACACAACTCTGGTAGCCAGTACGGCTCACTCGGGAGAAGTCCATGCTGTTCTATAGAAAGTTGAAAGGTAGTCGGCGTGGCCAAGCTTTTTTGATTTCCGATGTCCGATTCCGCCACCCAACGTTTCCGACTGCTTTGTAACGCAGCGGATTCCAACGGAATGAGATTGTAATATAGCCTATAGCTGAGAGTAATAATTTGCTATTAGAATTCTACAAAAGCCAACTACCTACTCATCTATTATCTACAATGACTGCTTTATATATGACTGTTTTATATATTAAGGCTATCTACTTTTGCTCTCTAATTTAGTTATCAGCCTTCTTCAATCACTATGGATTATTATTAAATACAAACACCTCGTATAACACCACTAACTTGATTCAACTGTCTATATGCCATTAACATGACTACAAATAGCAAGCTATCATACATGTATATATGTATTTATAGTACAGTGACCAGACTACATTTATGTGTTGATCCAAATTACTGATTTTGTACACAAATCCTTATTCCACATTAACATGTAGACAATTAAACTTGTCTACTTTAAAATGGAACAGAGTCGCGTAGACAAGCATAATGGTCTATGAAATTAACGGTAGTAGACTAACCTATTCGCGGGCGCTAATGATGTGCCATCGCTTACATTTTTTGTTCATTTACTTCCTTGGAAGCTATAAACAACAAACCCGACTAGTTTACGGGTTCAAATCTATTACCGAATTTTTTAAACGACTTACTTCGTCGAAACTTATTGCCAGCTGTTGTGTTGGATGATGTGAACGCACCACAACAGGCAACTTTTGATGCGCTTTTGTCGTCATTCAACAAGGCGCTTGGGAATGTGATTGACAGCTACATTGTATGCTTGTCTGCGCGATTCGTTTGCAAATAGACAAGTGTTATCGTCCAATCTACATGCTGTATCTTCTTCTATCTATGACTCCTGGAAAAATATTATGCCACCCCAGTACCAATTATGTATTAACTTTCTATCAACCTACAGAAGAGAGGCACCATTATATATAAGTTCTAGCCATTACCTAGTGCATGGCCGGACTGAACAGAAGTAGATATAAATAACGTGACAGCTACAAATAACTGGGTTCAAACTTGGCTGATAATGCTACAGGAAACATGGAGTTAGTGCTCCGAGAGATATCAAGCATCCAGTGTTTCGGAATCTCTAATACCATGGATATTTACCATATCACACAATGATACGCCACCGGAGAAAACTTCATTACCGAAATTTAGAAATCTAAATTGCCATAAGGCGTAAAAACATTCTTCTTGTTATATGCAAGTTAAGAAAACAAGTCGAATAAATTACAATCATGGACATGAGTCCCAAAAAGGAAAAAAGGTTTCCAACATGTCCAGATTGCTCAGTAAAGTACAACATTGGCGAAAAGAAGAGAAAAATATTTGTCGTAAATACTGAACAATTATACGTTTATCACATCTCTGATCGAATTCTACATACTCTGTATACAGATAAATATGTAACTATCATATCATATGTCCCACTACTGCTCGCCCCTACCCCTGATGAGGAACTCCGTTGGTATTATTCGACCAAAAAAGGATTCCGAAGCACTGCACAGGGCCACGAGGTCTCTAGCCAAGCTATAATTACACACAAATGTGTATACTAAGTATACTATATACTTCACTATCACTGACTTTTTTTATGATTTATTTAATAATATACAGCGTAGGGTTATATCAATTGGGACATGTAGTTGTTTTTAAGGTTAGTTTATCCTCAGTAAGGGTCATATCAATTAGGACATATTATAGTTGTGTTTATCCTCACTGGCCTACACTCATCTCCATGTATGCACGCCCATAACTGCGAGTCCCATAATCGCGCGAAGGTTAAACTTGTAAAAGAATTAACAGCCGGTTTCTGTATTTTCCCAAGATTGAAACAGTTCGGAACTTTCTATTTTGCCACAAAATGAAGGTTTTGATATACTATTTTTCATTTAATTCAAATTGGAAAATATGAATTTGATAGTAAAATCAAAAGAATCACAAGGGTCATACTTAACGATAATTAAACACTACTAGTTTTAGGTAGCGCTGTTAGATAAAAATGTGTCTGGTCACTTGGAGCATTTTACAGCGCAGTTACAACATTGGTGCATAAGTAGGAGGTTTTTTTGTGGTATCATATTGTTTTTTCCAGCCCTTTTCCTTTCTGGTCTTTTATGTTACCAGTGACATCAAGCTTGGTTTCCATCATCCAATGGACTTGTACGCCGTCATATAGGTGAAATACCCCTGAACACGCCGTCAAACCCAAATCAAACAAACAAATACTCTATGGGAAAAGTTTAACTTACCAAATATTCCATAACACGATCGATCTAAGTAAGATTATTCTATGTCGAAAAATATCGACTACTGTGTAGGCCCTTGGCGTCACTGAAGATTGTTTGTGTGTTTCCAGCATGGGGGCAACTTCTGCAGGGACACCATCCAATCCGTTAAACCGAGCTATTTTATTGGCCAGTTTCTCAGCTTTCTCGTACTTTCCCTTAACAATTAACCATCTCAACGATTCTGGGATTATCCTGGATTAGAACAGATTTATGAAGGAATGCATAATAACGGAAATTACTGGGAAACACTAACACAACAGATCACACTAAACCTTCTTTATCTGGAGGAAAAAATTACATCCAAACAAAAAAGTCAATTGATAATTAATAATAGTTACTAAAAAGACCATAATTGTGCAGAACAACTTACAAAACCGATAGCATCAACACTGCATGTAGCGAGCTGCACAAACAAGAACACATGTGCACAGTGCAATCCCCGAAAAAAAAAGTTTACTACAAACCGTCTTTAAATAAAACTGTGAAAGGCCATCCCTTTTGATTTATTTCACTATGCATTATCAATATTTTTATGGTTAATAAATATGCAATGGGGCTGTCCGAGCGAAATGACTTACAGCAGCGCCCTCTACGACATTGAATATCAATACAATTAAAATAAATATGCATAACCTGCTATTGTAAGTCAACGAGATAGAGGTCTCTGGTGGTGTACTAGCGGTGTGAAATGTTATCCACAAGTCATTTCCCTCTGACAGCCCCATACAATTCAATCATGCTGAAGAACAGTAGCCTATAGAAAAGTGTCATGGGTAATTCACCATTACTGGTGCTGCGCTGTTGACAGCTTATAGCGGGGACATTTACTTCCCTTAGGCATGATTCAAATTTGCGTTTTCTTGTAGAGTTATTTGTTGAAGGCCACTGCAGGTGCAATTAGATAATTGCGACAGGTTCCAGAAAACGGTAAACTACAAGGGTTCATCCAAGTTAATCCGATGTGACGACACAACGTAAAGGCTAAATCCTGTCAAACCCTTCGCCACCATGTCCGCCGTGATCGAATGCGTCCAGCAGATATGGTCGTCTAGAAGTTAACTCTAGGCTTTAGCCTTTACGTTGTGTCATCACGTGTTTTATAACGCATTTGATCATTTGCCAACATTAGCAATACGACGAAGAACATTTTTTGCATGGTTGGAAGTCAACCGATAACGTGGCTGATTATGATGTCACGTTTTTGCGACCGCTTTTAGAAACAATATCAACACTGGATTTTCCAGAAATCGTGCGAACATCATACATTTTGAAACTCTCTGTATGGAACGTAGCAAATATGCTTTGATGTGTAATGGCCACGTGATCACAAAGGAATCAATCATAGGAGGTTCATTTATAACTTATATAATTAGATTGTATTCACTCCTATTTGGAGCCTGTGTTCTGCGGAACAACACACAAGACGACCGTATTCAGAACATTGACCATTGCCCCCTATATGTAACCTCTTAAATAAACTGTTCCATAAAATCAAGTGGTTGTCTTGTTCATTTAGTATTTGTTGTCTTTCTCAATCGTCCATTTTGTGTTTTCCAGATCAGCAATTAAATTAGATCAAGTTACCGAATCTAATACTAAAGTATTATCTCCGGGGAAATCGCCTTGCAAATTCTCTCCCCATGTCCAGCGAGAAGTTACGCGACAAGACGAAATGCAAGACAGTTTGACGTTGTATCAGCTGGCGGCCAGCAATTTGATTTACAATTGTGGATATACAGTTGTTGGGTCGTGTTTTTAATAGATTAATTGTGTAAGGTAAGTCTTCAAAACTATCTTTTTGTTTTATTTTCTTGGTATTTCAAATCCATGGAACGGAGCGTTTTCCAGCCATTGTTCTGTAGGGCTCATCATTTGAAATCATGATGAGCTACAATTAAATCTGATCAGAATAGCTGATATTGTTACAAACACCAAGTGGTTGTGCTTCGGTAGTGTTGTTCTGTGTTTTGTATATTATAACCAATTGCTCGGTCGATCGGGTGCTTTCCCGGTTGCTTAATCTGTTGTCGACATAATTGTTGCTACAATCAGTCGGTCATTGCTGCACAAATTGCTTATTTCAAATTTTATATATAAAAACAGAACATACCAGACATAGAAGAGAGTAACCAGGATTAGCAACGAGAAACAGAGTTGCATCCATCGCCAGTCTCGGATCAGGAAAGCTATGAGGGCCATAATGAACAGCCCGACTCCCCAAAACAACTCCAAGACACAGGCGGCGACACCTCGGTGTTTCGGGGAGAAATACTCCATGATGAGAGATGTATTCACGACTTGCAGACCCTGTAAACATACTTGTATTGAAAAGTAAGATTTAACTTATAGCTAAAACTAATAGATAATGTATAGGCAACATTATTATATAGCCAGGTTGACTATCGAGAGGAATAGTACTATCGCGATAGAATTGCGATAGTCCAAACCACTATCGCGATACTATTGCGAGACTTAGGTAACTTTCGCGATACTATTGCGATAGTTTTGTAATATTCGCTAAAATGAACATTTCTTGTTGTACATGTTACCCAATACATAATAACGCTTTTTCAAAGGAAAATGAGTACATGACTAACAAAAGAGGATTGATTTTATATTCAACAGCTGTATATT
>JAVFBY010236209.1:0-10732 GCA_034781015.1 Tonicella lineata | reverse complement strand
TGAAGTAGAAAGCAAAAAAAAAAAAATAATGTAGAAGTCAGTGGTCATGAGTGATCGCTCGCGAAACAACCAGCAAAACCATTCGCTCGAGTCGCCAATGAATGGCGTTTATTTAAATCTCAAGGAAGTATTAATATACCGACAAACAGGTAAAGTAATGTCCTCATTTTGGAACGCTGGTAAAACAGGTGAACCATACAAGGGTATCGACGTCACAGGTGTAACCAGTTACATGCAAATCATCGAAGAATTTTTGACTGAAGATCGTATATCTAGGACAGTGGAGAAAATAATGGTCGGCTGTCTCAAAACATAAGCCACAAAAGCAACTAGGTGAATCGGAAAGAAAGTTATTAAATATATCATCGTTTATTGAGCTACATCCATTTCTCAATCGACATAAGATGATGTTAGATAGAGGTTCGCCAATGTAATACCATGTGGGAGATGTGTTTAGTGGGGACATGCGTAATCAATTTCATTTAAATTCAATAGGATCTTAGACTAATTTGAGCTTATTTGGGAGAGAATTCCAATCGCTTATTGTTGTAGGGAAACAAGATTTACTGTAGGAAACTGTTCTGCACATATATGGTGTGAATGTATTATTAGAACGCTGTGGATATGGATTTCTAGCACTTATTAAAGATGGTAACTTTTGACGCAGGCTGTTATTGGTGTCATCGAAAACAATTTTTTTAAAAACACAAAGCGTTGGGGAAAAGTTTGAAACCTCGACTCTTCATAGAGAAGTGAGGTTGCAACACTTTTTGTTAAACCAGTGATTATTCGAATTATTTTTATAATGATTATAAGTGAGTTTCTTTGGTAGTCAATCAAATTATCCCATACTACGTCCGTGTATTCAAGAGAAGGCCGTATGAACGTTCGATACATAATTCCCAAGCATTTTCTATTTGGTAAATACCTTCCCGCCCCAAGACACTGCCTTGAGGAACACTTGCTGACAAAGTCCTAAGGTCGTACCTCGATCCATAAAGATTTGCGGTCGGTTATGAATGTAACTTTCAAACCAATCGAGAAACGCCCCTCCTTAACATCATCTAGAGCTTGGGCGGGTTCAAAATATATATCGAAGAGTTGAAGAATAGTTGATTTCCCATGAAGGTAGAAATCTATATTAATAAATGTTGTTTCAAACATAGACATTCGATCTCCATTGTCATTCGTCAGGTAATTTTTAAAAATCCGAGACAACAAATTTGGCTATGATGGATTACAAAGATATGCAATAAATATTAATTAAGTGATGCAGAATTGCTTGGCCCGTTTTCATATAACAATTACTTGATACGATTCCTTTTTGTTACCATTTCTCTAAAATCTCATCAATATTTTCCCCATTGACTAATTTGCCAAGGTTTGATTACACGGATGGCCAATGAAGAATAATTGTTGTCGGAATAGATGTTTAGCTTGCGTAATAAAGCTGTCAATAATTTACAAGCATCGATAATGCAATGAGAAACATCGATACCACTTCTATCGCTGAGAAACGTGTGATGTAGCATTATCAATTTTCCATTACGTAATTTCATCTAAACTACACTATAAGTTTAAATATAGGCAAAACCAAAGCAATGATTTTTTGGTACAAAGCAGCGAATAAGCAAGTTTTAAACACAAATGTTAATGGCCATCATTTGGAATGTGAAATCAATTTGAATATTTGGGAGTTACTTCTGATCCCTATCTACCATGTGAAGAAGATATACTAGAAGTAAGCAAACAAGATCATGAAAAAATCACTTCTGTCTCGCTTGAGGAAATACATAAAAATTCATGCTTTAAATATGGTGTATAACTGCATAGTACTCCTTAACTTTGATTACTGTGATGTTGTGTGGTAAAACTGCACTGACTCTCTAAACCCGCGTCTGAACTCAAAGATTTGTTCACCTATATGTTTATGTAGTGGAGAGTCAAATACCTCGAACAAAAATTTATCTTGGTGAAAACCAATCATTCACACCAGACTCGGTAACTATTTGAGTCTCCCTAAAACCTGTTTGAAAGTAGGCCAGAAAAGTTAAACGTATAGAGGGGTAGTGCAATATAACCGGTTAAATGAAGGCGTTAATAATACTATAATAGATGTTCAGCTTGCGTAATAACGCTATCAATAATTCACTAGCATCGATAATGCAATGGGAAACATCGATACCACTTCTATCGCTGGGAAAAGTGTGATGTAGGATTATCAATTTTCCGTTACATAATATCATCTGGTTGGATCATTTTTTTAGTTAAAGTCCGCAGTTAGTTGAGAGAGTATCGTAAACGACACTGTTTATTGATAATAATCATGAAATATCAGAGACGGAAGCCAATTTGTCTTAATATGGGCCCACGTACTTTTTGTGTATCTCTCTTAGCATACGGAAATTACCATCACGTGCATATCGAGTTCTAACATGGATTGGATTGCATTTCTGACTAGCTTGTGAATAACAAACTATATAACTCTCTCACTTTGATTACTGTGATGTTGTGTGGTCAAACTGCACTAAGACTCTCCAAACCCGGGTCTGAATATTTGTTCACCTATTTGTATGTGGTGGAGAGCCAGTATACAGTTGACTATATGGATTATAGAATTAATAGGCTAACTCAAGACTTGTGGTGTCACGACTCTTTAGTTGGCGAGGCTTTCAATAACTTATATCTTATATAGGACTGAGGTGAACTTGAGGAATATCGATAACATTATATTATCAATAGCGAAACATTTGTCACAATTTACCAATCTTGTGCCACTCTCCTTAGCGTCTATTTCGGTTTAGTTTTCATACTGAACATTGGATTAATGGGTTTGCTTTGTTTTATGCCACAAACGACGAAAAGAAACAGAAACCATTACCGTGGTAATCCGATATAATGCCTCTAATATAATTTTTAAAAAATGTAGTATTTATAATAACGCACTTTAATGTTACAGCTTTGTTTACAAAGTTTTTGCGACACGAAATAAGTCGGCGAATTTACCAATATAGGTATAACCTGCAAAAGCGCAGCCACGCACATGCTGCATACTGATTGAGGACTTCCGATAAATCCTACACACTTTTGTTAACACGTTAACCTTTGCCAGAAAACACTTTCAGCTGATTTATCCGGAGTAATAACATGCGTTACACCAGTATTTTGTAGAACAAAGGGACCTTTCACCTTAAATTTGTCTTGAGATATCTCGTTTTAGAAGAGACCATAGAATAGATGTTAAACGTGACTGTCGTGTTAAGGGGCTCGGTGGAACTAAGTGGGATGACACACGAGGCGAATTTTGATCGTACATACACGCTTTCATGCGATTTTTTGCTTCGTGTGCCAGAGGTTGCGTATGGGTTAGACCTGGCATCATTAAGGAGAGAGAGGCTGTATCCATAGTTTTTATTATGTTGATGATTCATTCTGCCATGGTCCACAGAAAATGTGACGCCGTTTAGCTTTTTATACGGTATATAGTTGAAATGTGTGCTACTTTCTAGTTTTAAGTAGACCAATTTCCTCGTTTTATTATAACGCGAAGTTGAATGGTCTACTTCTTGTATACAAAATATGTCACTTAGCCTACTTCTATTTCGACTAACGAGAGAGAAATCATTTCAAAGATCGATTGACACGAGCGCAGCCAAAACCAAGCAGGATTGTCAAAAACAATACATCTCACAAAACATTAAATAGGAAAAACGATGGGAAAGGTCAATCCAATTACACTTCGCATGGCTCAATTTGATCTCCCGATAATGACAAATTTGGCGATTTTCTTCATTGTGTTTTGAAACAAAGAAGACTTGAATAGCTGAGAAGTTAAAGAGAAACCTAATTAAAGACGAATAGCTTCTTCTAAGAATATTGGTAAAAATAAGTAGGACAAATGTACAAATCAACAATTGCAATAAACTGGTCAATTATATACGACAATTCAAAATGTCTCAACTCCCAAGACAAATCCAACCAATCAACAAGCTCAATTGGCCGATCGCGTGACGCTGTTCACTTCCTCCATTTGTTTTCATTCACAGATTTTCACCCTCCAGATCTCAGGTGGTGTGGTGCCATTCGTAATGATACGTTCTTATAGTCTACTCGCTTTTGCATAAAACCTTTCCTGAGAATTATGGGATTTATGTGATCTCGTCAACAGTTAAATTTCATGGAGTTGGACGGCCAATTGCGCTAGGAGAATCTGGCTGAACTGAATGGCATTTATATCGTTTATTAATAATAACTGTGAAGGATTCCACGGTAATCACACCTTACCCATCACAGTGTTACACCTATAACACATATGACGATTAAGCAGAACAAAGGTCTGTGTTTTGTTTGTTTGTTGGAGATTTTACGCCATACATTTTTATTTATTCCATTCATAAGATGACGTACCATACAAATTGTCTATTAAAAAACCAACAAGCCGCTTGGATCAAACAGTAAGGACAGAAAGCAATAGGATCCGAAGGCCACAGATAAAAACAGCAAAACGAGTTCCAGCTGCCACTGATTGGATTACTCAATGAACCATGCTCCAAACACCTGTGCAATGTCCATGAAGTATGTGTTGTGTAACCGCTTAGGTGGTAATTGCAATTAATGTATTATGTGTATTTGCATTGTCCACAATGGCACGTCTACCAGGCTAAATTACATGTAGATTGACATAAACATAAGCCAAATCACGCATTATATTCTGAAACGTTAAACCGTAATACATTTACAGATTTTTGCGCTGTTCTGACCAATCAATTCCAACTTCTTGAGGACAAAATAGGGTTGAAACGAAAATCAGTTTCAAATGAAGATCATATTGTAACCTCATTACACTTAAACAGTTTGTTTGATTGATGTTTAACGCCTTGCTTGAACGCATTTTATATACATGAAATTATCAGGAATCCATGTTAAACCACCCCGCGATTTATTTTACACACGACAGAAGTAAAACAGAAGCACAATGCGATCGAGAATTAAGATAGTGTAGACGTGAAGAACTGATACAGATCATTTGCGGCAATTTCAAATGTCTCGTTTTCAGGTAACAAATCCGCCAATCAGCATCCCTTATGAGCTGATCGCGTGATGGTATTCGTTTTAGACACTTGTTTCCAATCACCAATTTCCACTGTTGCGGCCTCGAGGCGCCGCTGGCGTTGTACTTTGTCCTCATAAACAGCAATTTTATGTTTCAGTCGCCAATAACTGTTGAATCATTGACTCCAGCAAATAAACAATGTTGTAAGTATGCAATATATATTCCCTCGCAGGCTCGCACAGAAAAGCACAGCATCATGTATGCTACGATTATAGTAACGGCAAGGCAACCAACTTTAAAGGATTTATGAATAGTTCAGTTTTAGCCTACATTGCTTTCTAAAACCAGTTAACAAAGTTTAAAAAAGTAAAAAACTGAGCTATTCAAACATTTTTTAAACCGAATTCAGTTGAATGGAACATGGCCACTATTTTTAGAAAATTACAAAAAAATGCTGTTAAAAGATACTACAGTTACTATAATAAAGGAAGGAATACATTAGAAAGGAAGACCATACATACGGTCATTTCACTCACATGATGGGTAGAGGAAACAACTTTCGATGTCGCTGATATAAAAAACGGAACAAGACAACCACTGTACACAAAAATGACACCACAACAGATCGACTTTCTCATGCCTGCTTGCTCAGATAACAACATAGGAACAGGAAGTCTCGCCAACCTCTCGCTCAGTTATATCGAACAAGCTTTGGTTTTCGATCTCGTTGCTGTAAGTTAAACATCCAAGTTAAAGATCAAGACAATTCAGTCTGTTTAGTCGTTTTGTTGTAATTAAATCCATCATAAAGTTGAAGGAAATAGCTCCAAAATTTAATCCAATTTCATTTGACAGTATAGTCTCTTTTTTCTAGTGGTGGTGGTAGGGGGGGGGGGGGGATATATTTTGTTCATTTTATTAACATATTTTAGCTACTATACGAATCTTGGCTTGAACAATTTCCCAAACAAGAATATGTTCTTACTATTAGAGCCCCCTAACCGCGAGAAAGAAAAAGTGTTTATAAAACAGAAAATGGCAAGTTTCAGTATTTTTCTAAGGTAGAAAAAGTTAAGAATTTTCAGTTTTTGTCATAGAATGAAAGTTTTTACATCCTTTATTTCTTTTAATTAAAATGTAAAGATATGACCTTTGGTGAAGCACGTTAGACCTACAGACTATACCGGGAAACACTGTAGTGGACATTTAAGTTTAAGGTATGCCATTTTGATGATAAATATTATGTTTATTATCCCTATGGCATATAATGCGTGGAGATATAGCGATCAGCACCGTCAGTTCTGGACTCTGTCAACGCAACTCAAGTTGGATTTCAATAATATTTTGTACATTTCATCCGTATGAAATGAGGATGTGCATGAAGATTTGTGTAAGTCGCGACTGTTTATTTAACAAGGTTAGCAAAACTTAGCACCCTTTACAGTTTTGCAATATATTTTACTATATGTTTACCTTGTCAACGCAACTCCTGCTAAAGTTCGAGTTGGATTTCAATAATATTTTGTACATTTCATACGTGTGAATTGAGAATGTGCATGAATAGTTTTCGAAGTCACTCATCATAAGCCGTGAGCCCGTGACTTAAGTTGTACAAAAGAAAGTTCGACCAAAGACTGTTCATATCAAAAAAAAAGGAAAACTAAAAACAAACGTCGGATATAAACACAAGGTTTGACTTATGAACCTTTATAGTCTATTATAATATGCTTTCGGAGCATAGGCTATTCTGAACATTCGGACTATGGCGACTGTCACGACTGTTTATTTAACAGTAATGGTGGGCCTAATAGCTCTTTGCAGTATTGTCATTATGTGTTTTACCTTGTCAACGCAACTCCTCTTAAAGTTTAAGTTGGATTTCAGTAATGTTGTGTAGATATCACCAGCATTCTTTGACGATGTTGATAAAGAATTGTCGGAATCGCACCTGTTTATCTAACAGAGCTTTGTCCATTTACAGGATTGTGATATATTGTACAACAGTAACAACACAATAGATACAATTATTGAAATATAATCTAATGATTGGATGTTGCATCGTGGGTATACAAGCTATGTGGGGATAGGCCGTATTCCGAATGGCTCTTATACATTGTTAAAGAGGCTATACGGCAGAATTCAGGCCAAAAATCGACTGAAGCAAATTAAACCGGGTTTTCTATCTTTTTCTAGTATGCCACAAATTATAAGCTTTCAGAAAGTATCAAATGTGCGACATACCGTGTAAAAATAATAATCAAATCTGTAAAATCTATAATGCGGGTTGCATATAGATTTAACAGGCTTTCTTATTATTTTAATACGGTATAAAAAAAAACATCCTCGAGGTTGATATTTTCTGGAAGTTTATACTTTGTGGCATACTAGAAAAAGAGAAAAAACCATGTTTAATTTGCTTCAGTCGATTTTTGGCCTAATTTCTGCCGTATATCCTCTTTAAGCTTCCACACAAGTTAAATTGCGAACATACAGTTTATCGTCACTCTCAAAGCGACACAAAAAACATTTCAATTACAATTGGTGTAGCTCAATGTCATCTCTCGTTTCACGTCTAGAGGCGTTGGTTTTCTGGTTTAATTTACAGTCAAGTGAGCATCTATTGTTTGAGTTATAGTTGGTTGGACAATAAAACCGATATATGATCGCCAGATTGAAGCTCATTTCACACGCCGATCTCTGTTATATTTCCTGCTTTCCGAACTGGTTTGAATAGGGACCACTCCACCAATCATCAAGTCCAATGACTGGAGCTGATCGCTTGGCGCTGTTCATTTCAGACACTTGTTTTGACTCAGTGGTTTATCCGTTCTCCGTCTCCAGTAGTCGTATAGGCTTTTGTCCTTTTTCTTTTTTCCCCCAATACTTATTGGATCATTGATTCAGCTATTTCATTAACTCAGTAACAGAGTATGGACGCAAAATTCAACCACCGCTATAACGATATGAGCTATCGAGATATTGACAGGTATGAATGACAGCGTTATTACGATATGAGCTATCGAGACATTGACACTGTAAAAACGATATGAGCTATCGTTATTGACACCGTTTTTACGATATAAGCTGTCGAGGCATTGTCACTGTTATAACGATATGAGCTATCGATGCATTGACACTGTTATAGCGATATGAGCTATCGATGCATTGACACTGTTATAGCGATATGAGCTATTGATGCATTGACACTGTTATAGCGATATGAGCTATCGATGCATTGATACTGTTATAGCGATATGAGCTATCGAAGTATTGACACAGTTAAAACGATATGAGCTATAAATATTGATACTGTTATAACGATATGAGATATGAAGACATGTAGCACAGGTGATACATTCTTGTTACTGGAAAAAACAAAATGTCGCGCTGGCATGAACGCATTCAATTAGATATTACATTGATATTTTCAGCTTGTATAAAAGTTGAATTAGATACTTTTTTGTATTAAAGCGCCCAACTTGAGTTGAGTACAAAATACATTTAGAAACAAAACAACAGAACAGAATAGGAACTGTTTAATTAATTATATGATCACAATGTTTAGCAAACCTATACAGACAAATCGATATACTATATAAGTTCTATAGTTTACCTGCGGGATGGAACCTCTGACAATAGCAATGGAATAAAGGACATGGGCTATCCAAGAACAATACTGTCACATATTTACACGAATGCTAGGCTTAATAACTGCACAAGCGCACTGGAATTAAGCTGGAAACATGCCATTTAAAATTGCCACCCTTCTGATAGCCGAGTTTATTTTACTAGCTTTGTAAGTGTAAGCTGCGAACTGGTAGCTCCAAGCTTTATTTTTTTATTATTTGGAATATCCGTCAATAGCTGGATTGACGGATATCCCAAATGATAAAAAAAATTAAAGCTTGGAGCTACCAGTTCGCAGCTATGTGTGTGTTTGTGTCTAATGTTCAAGTTCTTTAACTAAAAGTTCTAATCTTATATATATATTTAAAAACTATAAATGAATGGGCTGATAATCCCCGTATATCCTTTTATTATTGGCTTCATTAAACTTTGACAGTGCTAGTGTTTTTATTTTTTTGCAATGGGTTATTTCAAGGAATACAATAAACCTGTCACTTACCATGTATCCATTGTATTGCTCGTGCTTCGTCAATACTTCTTTTTCTTCTCCGCTCGTGAAGCATGATGTCAGTTGGTAAATCCCCACGACTCGGCACAATATCGCAATAAGAACAGCGACGATGATCGTAATCCCGATAACCAGGAGAGCGATCGCCCAGTCACTCATCGTCAGAGAAGAACTGCTCTCTATAATATTGAGTTCAAGCTAGATGGTGGCGTGACATCTGGAAAGAGAGAAAACACAATGCCAGATTAGCAGAAACTACACATTGACTGAGCTTGTGTCCGCAGTAGAACCTCAAGAATTCACGACAGTCTTACGGGGGAGTGTGACCAGGATCTTAGCAGAAGCTATGATGACGAGTCCCATATGGTCGGTGGGTCGTCTTCAGTAAAGCGATAATGTAACTAGAACTACCATTCTCTGACTGAAAACACAGCTTAGCAACAGGCAGTTAGGCGAGTCCATTTGTCTCTGCAAGCACAATGGACACATCATCGTGCCTCAGTATAGGCTGGTCATGTATTGAGGACAAACCACCATGCTAACAGCATCAGAATAGCCTGCAGCCCTGGACTGCCAGCAGTAGTCATTATCTTTACCTGTCAAGATTCGTGTCTGTTCGTTTTGACGAACTATATATGGCCAACAGTAAATTATTGGAAACAATTCCATGAATGTAATAATTTAAGTTGTAGGGATAGTAATTGTTCTTAAACACACATCCGCATACCTGCTGCATGATCATATAGGTCTAGAGTTCTTCGCGCAATCTTCGTATCAAACGATTTCTATTGGCGAATATATTTATTTTGTAATGATTGATAAAGACAATACCAGACATTGGCCACTGGCGAATCAATTTGATTAATAACACTTAGATGTCAAATGAATAGTCACAGAATCATTTAATGGAATATGAGTCTATCTAGCCGTCTAATATAGAAGCGCATACCCCTTTAAGGGGTTTAGCATATAATATATGTCCTAACTATTATACATCATACTCTATAGCTCAGTCGATAGAGTGTTGGTCTTTTTAGCTAAAGGTCTCGGGTTTGATCCCCGGTGGGGGCATGTCAAATTTCCTTTCTCTGTATTTATTAAAAAAACAGATTATGTTATGATATTCTGATTGCAGGTGATTCAGATCTGCCCATACTGTTCTGTAGTAAATAATGTATCTGTGTATCAATAAATGGCATCAATAATGTTGCCATTTACCACATGCAATCTAGCTGGTTAAAAGAGGAGAAAATATGTTATATTTTGATATATTTTAGATTAGGCCTGGAATATAGTTTCGAAACGTCGGTACTAGATTTACAAATCTCCCTCAAACTGAATACATTATGGTAACACACAGCGGCCGCTGATGGCTTCCGCATTTGTCAATCGTCACGCCCGACAAGTATTATCGCCCTTGGAAAATAACCTCTGTTTCCAAGATTCTTGTCCATTAAGTAATGCTTTCCATTTATAATGTATATATGATAAATCAGCCACCTTGACGTCTTGGGGGGGGGGGGGGGGGGGGGGGGGGGGGGGGG
>JAVFBY010236098.1:0-10732 GCA_034781015.1 Tonicella lineata | reverse complement strand
GCAATGACAAAAACCTTGAAAATAGTGACAATGGTTTAATTTTTTTAATTTTTTTTTTCGCTTGATCATTATAATTTTTTATTAACTTTTACCACACTTAATTTGAAAGAGGTCTACATATTCACTTTAATTTCTTTTGACGAGATAGGAAAGTTAACCACCCCTGTAACGCGATATAAATTTTACAGCCACCTGTGAAATGACTTAAAATAAGGGGACACCTGCATTCAGCTTACTTTGTGTCCTTATTGATCAACAAGTTATCAAAATTGAACCACACATATCTTCTGCTAAATACACCCCAATTTTAAAAAAAACAAGTTGATTAACGTTGTGTTTCCTTTCCAAACATGTTGCTGTCATAAACTGCAAACCCTTGACAAAATACATAAATATATACCTCCATATTGAAGATTAAGTTGTGCGGTACATTCTACAAACATTTTCTTTGAATCGTTTTACTCAATACTTATTAAGATAATAATTATTTTTGAGGAATGCTGCGAGAAATTTTTTTTTGTGGATACTGGCAGCCACTTTGATAACCTACTTGTGGCCATTTTCTGTACTCTCAATGTTGTTGACGAATAATCAAAGATAAAACTTTGTAATAAACGGAAGATCGTTTCTGTTAACTTTAAAAATGGGATATTTAAAATGTGAATTGTATTTTGAGAGAACTCTGACCTTGGTTGAAATGCTATCTGTTTTATTGTTAAGTTTAATATTCGGAGGAAAAAGGACGCTAATGATTTGAGTAGGTTAAGGGTTGGAATAAAGAAATGCACATTTGTTAATGTACCAACAGACTATTCTCTAGTATCTATTGATTGAAGTCAAGTCCCAGTGTTATCAAGATATGCTTGATTAATTACGGACTGACTACCTGCTGGGCTTCTCTATTTACACTAACTATATGGCCATAGAACACACCGAGGAAATCAGACGCTCCTGTCTCCACAACTTTGATTAGTCGCCATAGTTTAAATATGAAAGCGTTAAAGTCTCTCGTGCCCTTTGACCATCACCAGACCAGCTACGCTTGGGTGACCTGTAATTTACGCGGCACACGAATGAAGATTTTGCTATTGTTTGTAAGGAAGGGTGGGGCTGAAGTCAATGGGTATCGCGGGCTGTCTGGTGGGTCGGTCCGAGGAACAATCAACCAAAGCGTTAGTTACCGGACCCTCGCAGAGATAATTACCATTGTCCAGAACCATTTAGTTTCTGGTTACTGTGTTACTGTGTCTAGATGGTTGCCGACTTCACTCAGAGACACGCGGACAAGATAGTGCAAGGGAAGCGGCAAATCCCTAACCCAGACATCCGCTCAAATCAACGCAATGTTTCTGTGGAATCTTCAAGGAGGTGTCAATCAGATAGCGGAATATCTGGCTTATTTTGACAGCCCCACACGTGCGCTCACACCCGTTAACAATGAGTGTTTAGACAAACCAATTTGTCCATCCGTTGACTTCTTAACAAGACGATTACAGAGTAATTGTGAGATGTGGAAGGAAATAGTACCGATGTTACCGGATTACATAGACAGGAAATTTAAAGTCAATATTTTGAACTAATCGTATTGGGATTACAGACTTTCAGTCTAGATTAGTAGACATTGACGGCCGGAAAAACAAATTTGCGACAGGAAGAGGTTTTCACAACAAACACAAACTAACAAAGATCAATTAAAAAGAAAACGTTTTCGTTTATTTACTAAAACAGATCGGATATCCTAAACACTTCCCTAATATCAGATTTGAATCATTGCAGGAGGTGTATAACTTGCATGGTGTATAACCATTTTTTATTTAAATAATACAGCAATAATTCTCCACCTGTTTGTTTCTCTATTTACGTTCATAATTCCATATCAACAACATTTCAAAATGACTAAATATGACTAGATTTGTAAATACAGAAAAGTGATCTGAATTGAAAAAAAACGAGCAAGCAATAACGTTATCAGTCTAGATGGAAAATATCACAAAGCGTACAAAGATACGGATGATAATTATACAGATGTCAGTGTGTATATTGTTTTATTTCTCTACGGACTGAGCGGCTAGCGCTGTTTTAACGACGTTATCCTTCTGATCGGCATGAAAATGGTGCCTAATATTTTACGACATTTAGATTCTGTTCGGCATGAAACTGGTGCCTAATTATAGGGTAAAGCAGCGATAGTTCCGACGATGATATGCCTTGGTTTATTCCGCAAGCACTTAAAATGCACTTAAATCTATCAATTTAAAGCTAGACTTTTCCTATATACTTGGACATTAATAATCGCAATTCATTAAGTAATAAATAAATATATATCAATGCAATACAATAAAAAGAACCCTCTAAAATCTCGAATGTTGCTATTTGGGCTTTATGAGAAAAGTTTTTGTGATATGAACTTTTCTGGGCACATACAGGAGTTTGTACATTTTTTTTGCCATAAAAGTAACAGAAAAATGTTTGATGGGTAATAAAACAAGCGAACAGACTT
Organism: Tonicella lineata; assembly: GCA_034781015.1. NCBI lineage: Eukaryota > Metazoa > Mollusca > Polyplacophora > Chitonida > Mopaliidae > Tonicella > Tonicella lineata. Next base: position 8,232 of record JAVFBY010236098.1, on the reverse strand, counting down.
TTCCCCCACAATGTATCAAATATATTTGTGAATGAATCAAAGCAAATCAATGTTTTGCAAATACTCAAAGCCCTCTGATTGTTTCAGAGTTGTCTGTAATCGTATCTACAAAAGTGAACAGAGAATTATGGAATGTTTTATTTATTTTTATGCAGTTTTTGGTAAAACAAGTGAAGTGTCAATTGATTACCCGAGATGAAGGGCCGGTTGTCTTTTCTGAACATGACAATATATACGACATACGCCTTGGGTACACATGAATTTATATTTTTTACCACGTGGTGAACGGGGTCTAGATCTTACCCACTCTTGTAAGGGCTTTTCTTGCTGTTGTTGATCTAACACTAACTAAATGGGTGATGTCTCTCTTATTAATGTTAGGATTGTGATGAGCCAGTATATATATATCTGATTGTATACGCAACGTAATACGCAAGTCAAAACGGAGCCAATTTCACGATGCTCTTCATAAAAAGCGAGTTTATAAATGCGCACTGCACAAATGTCAAAACTTTGAGGTATTTGTTAATAATGCACGCCCCAAAGCCTGCAGCTAGATGATTCGTAGGCATGTTTGCTGCAGGCCACGGGGTATGTCTAGCAGTGCGAACTTGTTAAATTACGACTTTTCTGGGATATAGTTTGTCACCGTTCTTTTTATGATGGATAGTTAGGCTTACACTATGTGTCCAGGCTTCTCCATATCTATGGGTTTCGGTTTTATACTCTGGTGAAGAAAGGGTCGGAGTTTGCTTCGAACATAAAAATCATTCAGTTAGCTAAAAGCTCCTCCTTGTGTCCACATGTATTGCATCGGGCAGATTTTGAGACGTACCTTTCGTGTTAGGGGGGCATATATACCAGTCGTGAATACAAGCAGGATGCGCTTAACTTTACCGTGCCAAAATTATTTAAAAAATCCCCTCTGTCAGTATTATAATAAAGGTGGAGCAAATACCACGGCATGAAGTAAATCCCGATTTCCGGAATTACCTACTATTTATAATAAATGTGTACCCACGCGGATTTAAGTTAGGGGTGAACATTTATAGGGACAATTAAACAACGAATTATTATTACTTATACCTCTGGTTTCATTATCTCAAATTATCCTGATCTGTTTAATAAATGAATAATGTATTCAGGTGATGTATTCTTCCAGACATATGGAGAAATGAATTAAGATACACATTTAGTAATAACAAAGGAGATTCTAGAATTACTCAGGAAACGGGATATATTGATCAGCCCACGACCCAAGGTGATTTGGATTGAGATACCCAAGTGTTGATGGTGGGTGAAGCGGCGCGTACACTCTCCTGACTGCTGTCAGTATTACTCACTGAAAAAAACAAGAACTCTTTAAATATAAAAATATACCTTCTTGTTAATTTTTTTCAAATAATATAAAAATATAAAAAAATAGCTGTTAAACATTACACCATTTAATTTATCTTTTCTTAATTTCGAAAATACTGTGAAGGCAAATTTATTCAGAAAGAAAATGTTGACATCTGCTCATTTGCTTGGAAATTGATTACAGAAAAGAATGTGTCATAGAAAACATCTATTACATTTCTCATGTGTAAGCTAAATGCATTTGTTAACAGATGGTAAATTATTAAATCTGTGTTACCACTAACCGCGAGAAGGCGTAAAATTGCTTATAAAAGAAAAAAACGGTGAGTTACTGTATTTTTTTTACCCCAGATAGAAACAGTTATGAACTTTCTGTTTTTGCCCTAAGCTGAGAATTTTGATGTCCTAGTTTCTTTAAAATTAAAATCAAAGTCAAAGATTTTTGTTGTTGATAACTGGACACTACTAGTTAAGCTAACGAAGTTAAATACAAATGTCTGGCTGTCTAGAGCGCTTATTGACTAATTACAACAACGGGAACTGTTGTACTGTATAGTTTAAGTAAACAAAAGTCATTTTAGTGATAAATAGTGTGCTTATATTAGTAATCTACTACACAACTTGTGTGCGCTCTCGTATTTAGTGAGACTTTAAGTAAGAATAGTTCTTGGTCGAGATGCTAAGGGTGTTTCTTTGACGATATGCCTTACCAATAGTTTGAGTTGACGTCTGGCTTATCTGTTGACTAAACTGGTGTCCTATTGGAGGCGACATACCGGGGCTTCCAGACTGTCAGGTAAAGATATAAAAAACACATAATGTATCTTATAGACAGGTTTATATGTAACACGTGTTGAATTACATGAAGAAAGATAAATTCATTTTCAATTAATAATTTTAAGAGCCTTCATTTCCACACATTTAAAGGGGATTTATACTAAAACCTACTCTCTTCGGCAATCGTGAAATAGTGCCCAGCCGCCATTTTACCCTTTGCTGACTTATATCTCTAGCATGTAAAATCATATGGTGCGACGTCACATTTTCAAAGCGGAAGTCTGGCTGGGGCGCTATAACACAATATTGCCCTTCCTTCGAATAACAGTTTTAAAAGCGTTTCACGAATCTATGATAATATCCATTCCATATTGAAATGGTCACTTCAAAGTCGGAATACTACAAAGAAAAAAACTCTTGTAAACCCACGTTAAAGTAAATTTCTTCCATATCTATTATACCGGATATTTCAGATTTTTTATTGGATGACCCATTTTCCTGAAGTGAAGACAAGGTAAACGTTATTTAATATTTGGTTTATTTACTGTAAGGTTCACCATTGGTTAAACCCTGAGTGTGGAAACAGTTTGTACTGTAGCAAGGGAAGCAACTCTGTTACGAAAAACAAGCTTTCGTTAGTTAGCCTAAAGATAGCTGTATTTTCTGAATATTCGTATTTATAAATATTTATATATATGTATTTTTTTTAATGCAGAGAACGAAAATGTTTGTTCTAATCTTATTTTGACAATAGTTGTAGCACTGGTCTTACCTTTAAGTCAGTTAAACACGACGATTTCAAACGGAAGGTGACTTTACGAGCCCGCCATAAAGCCCAGGCATTTCGCACCTACAGAAACAATTTATGTTGTATACTTACAGTAGTATTCTCAAATAATTCTTTATTTCTGAAAAAAATCTACATATTGGGACTAATCACCTTAACGCTGTTGGTTTCGGTTGATTAGTCCCAATCTGGACGCATTGAGATCAGGGTTCAAAGCATATATAACATTTAATTAAATGACGCCAGCCACTTTGAGAGTCACGAAACGCTACTGTCTAAAATTGTCAAAAAAAAATTCCGGATTGCACGAGGCTGTGGTAAACACAGAGTAACATTTTTGTTATATCAGGTTTGATAAATATATGTCAAATGAAGGGAGATAACTTGTTGGAATTTTTAAAAATACAAATACCAATCTTGGGAGTAAATCTCTCTGATTGGTCCAGAAGACGAAAAAGAAGAAAATGAAGCAGAAAAAAAGCATGCGAAAACAAAGACATAAAGGGCTTACAAAAAAATTATAAGAAAAAATAACAGTTATATTGAGGAAAAAAGTAGCAACAAAAAATTAAGGGAGATATGCAGAAAAATCAAACGGAAAGACTGTGCGAGGAAGAGAGCCATATTACCAAAATGCAAGAACCATTATAAACCTTACCTCTTGGTTGAAGAAACAATGTAGTAAAAATATAAAGAGACCCTGTGAAAAAATTACAAAGGGTTCTATATGTTAAATAAGACATATGTGACTTTAATAAATGTCTTATCTTTGGAGTTCCAAATCCGCGCCCATTTGTTGTTTATAGTTTACTTAAATATATTTGAAGTCATAAATATAACATTTCCAGCTTTAAATAATAAAACAAATAAATCAACTTTAAAAAATACCTAAAGAGGCTATACCTCAGAATTTAGGCCAAAACTCAGTTTTATGAAAAGGAAATGTTGACTTTTCACGAAACGTAAAAGTTTCATACCGGAATTCTGAGGTATAGCCTCTTTAAATAAACTGTAATAGATTTTATATTATCATTCTTTCAGATGCAGTTTGAAGCTGGTGAGACCTACACATCAAACACATTGAATGTAGTACCTGTAGAGAGTTGAAGGCAGCGAATAGATATTGGAATATGATTGTTTCTTCTGATACAGCCATCAAAGCAAATGACCAGCCCAATCCTGTTATAGGACTGATGATTAACAACGCCTTACACGCCAGCCTGCAATAAACAAAAACAGAATCCCATCGCTTAGGATATACATTTGTATTTGCAGCGTCCTTGATTCACTAAGGTGATGGATCGTGTTTGTGTTAACTTGATATATTGAATAAATTAGAGAGCGCCAAAGACAAGGCACTGACCCTTGACCTGATAGGGCCTTACTGAAAATCTCCGACTTAGCCGTTCTACTTTTTTTCTTTCTTCTTTAAAGTGACAGCCAAGGAAATGATGGTAGACATGAATGTTTAACATTTCACTGCGCTATCACGACATTTCTTCATGTCACGTGACTTCATTCACCCATTGTATTGGTCGACTCGGCCTAATGTTTGCGAAATAGTTATATTTTCATTTCCCAAATTCTTTGCTTTTATGCTCTCGATATTGAAGTTAATCGGTTTGGTATGCACTTGATGTCGCTTGGAAACAACCATATCTATGTCATCCTTCAGATGTATTTTACAAGGCGACGAGACACAAAACGCAAGCTTTTATTCAGTTTGTTAGATAGCGGCACTATTAATTGTACCGAAACAGCAGGCGTAAAGCTTGAAAATAAAGAAAAGTCGTTATCCACAAAGTTTTGCCCATTCTAAACGTTATTCGCGGACCTACCTCGAGATTTCATGATGAGATTCCAGCTTAAGATATCACCGCGCCATCTTTTCGCTGATTATCCCCTGTTTTTCGGTATTTTTATCAAGACATTCATTCGCCAGAATTTATTCACAATCAAGTCTGGAAATGAAATACACCAAGATTTGTCAAACCACAAGCTTGATAAATCCAAGAAAATAAGAAATTAAAAAAAAATATTTCCTTACTGCGAGCTGAAAGCTGGTTTCCGAAATATCGGAAACCAGGCAAGATGGTGCGGTGATACCTTATAGCTGGAATCTCCTCATGAAATCTCGAGGTAGGTCCGCGAATAACGTTTAGAATGAGTCTTGCCTGCTTCTTTGGGATATATGGCACTTATATAACACATTATGTACCCTAAGACACAATATCAATGCCGTTTAACAACCAATCTGTGAATCTCTTGTTATTACTTACACACCATACATCGGGTATTTATTGGTAGAAGCCGCTCTCATTATAACATACATCACCCGGATAGCAATCACAACGTTCATCTGGCGAGGAGAAGGAAGAATTGGAAATGAGTCAGCACAATGATTAGTAGACAGCTAACAGCTATTACACATATTAAAACACAAAGTAAAGACTTTCAATATAAATAAATATAAATGTACAGTTCAACGAAAATAGCGATAAGATAGGTTCATTCGATGTCCGTAGGTTTGTAGCCTAAACCAGCTTCAGCCAACGCCCTATTGCCAGCTTAAAGCTACAGCTTATGTAGATTGTTTAACTTGCGATGATTTTTAAATAATTATATATATATCTTTATTAACCTCCATTTTAGGGGAAATATAAATACGAATTCCATGATAATTTTACAGTTTGCCAATTAAATCTAGGCCATAATGATATTTGCAATGACTTCACCAGATTTCTACGAATACTCATAACATTAGACAGTGTTTAACATGTACACTGTTAAAAAAATAAGTCTGTGTCAATCGGCTATACCAGATTATATAATTTTAAGTTTCTATAATCATACATTTGAGAAACAAATTGACAACATTGGAGTCTGACACATTTTATGTTCGCCAATGTAAACCGAATGCATAAACAAACAAGCACTAAAGTTAGCAAAGCTCACTAGTCTGTTGGAAGTTGTTTGATGAATATTGAACTAAAAAAATATCAGTCGTAGAAGTGTGCAAATGTCAGCTGTTAAGTAAAAAAAAAATCTGAACTTGAACCATACAGTAGTTTTAAAGATAAGCTTATTTGTATAGCTGGTAATATACAGTGATTGGAATGGAGACATCAATTGAAAAACAAACATACAGGCACACTTCAGCGAATGTTACATGAATAACACAATGACAGTGCACAGTTCCAATATGTCAAGTGCAAAATAAAAGGAAATTGAGCTCGATACATTGATTACTTTTTTCGATATACCTCGAAATATGACAGGAGATAGAATGGAGACGGATTGAAGACGGGCCGGCAAACTTCCAAGAATATTACACGAACAGCATCATGAAAGTGCACAGTCAGAATATGCCACTGTTAGCTAAAACCTATTTCAGGTGGAAAGAAACATACATTGGACAGCTTCTTTTACATATATATTAGCTCAGAATAAAACATTAGAGAGATATAAAATGAAAAACAAACAGACAGAATAAAAAGAAAAACTTCCAATAATGTTACATAAATAGCATCATGACAGTGCACAATCCCAATATGTCAGCTGTAAAATAATACGAATTTGGGGTGGATACATTTAGTACTTTTTAACATATAACGCCGAATATGACCGGCGGTGGAGTGGGGACTGACACACAGACGGACGAACAGACAAACTTCCAAGATGATTAAATGAATATCACCAGATATAAAAATACATATATATATTATAATATTGTTTTTCTACCCATGTATCTTCTCGGGATAGTTCACGCCCTCTGGGGTTTTATTCTCGCCAGATTTTTTCTTAGCTCAAATAAGAATCTTGTATTTGTTTTTGGTGAATAAAAAAATTCAAAAATTCAAATACTGTGCCAATATGTCAGCTGTTAAATAAAATAAATTTCAGCTTGTAACATTGAATAGTTTTTAGATATTGCTAGAAATATAACATGCGAGGTATAAATTGAAATACAGACAGACAGACTTCTTAGAAAGTTACAATAAAAGTTCCATGCCAGTGCACAGTTCCAATATGTCAGGTGTTAAATAAAACAACTTTGAGCTTCATACATAAAGTAGTTTCCTAGAAACCGAATACGACAGGAGGCAAACGACAGACGGACAAACAAATCACCAAAGATCGTTACACGAATAGCACAATGACATAACACAGTCATTATACATGTCAGCTCTTAAATAGAACAAATTTCAGCTTGAAACATTGGACAGTTTTTATAGAAATAGCTCGGCACATAACATGAGAAAGAAAGGAGGCGGACGGACGTTCACGTTTTATTCACCTAATTCAAATGTCAAGGTCACTGTTACTGTAATTTTATATTTTGTTGACATGTTCACACTCATTTTTTAACCCATATTAACAACGATATGACTTATATAAGTGTCGGGTGCTAGTTTACAAGTTTAAAATTACAAATATATAGAGTTGATTGACTTACAGAAATGATCAAAATGGCCGGTCCTAGGAAAGACCAGTGAAAGGCCTGTTTCATCGACAACCAACAGCTGAAATACAACAACATGGGCAGCAACATTTATTCTGCCATTGGAATATAGCAGGACAAGTGTTGCAAAATTCAATATTATATTTGTCTTCACATGCTTGTGTGAAATTGTATATGCGTATTCGATAATCACAGTTCATATGCGATACTTTTATAGCTTACTTTTGGCGGGTGGTTGGGCGGGAGCTTCCTGGTGCCCTGATGCTCTCGGAGTTAAGGGCATCAGAAAGTAGATTTTTGGTGTCGTTTTTTCCTCCTTCTTGTTCCCTATTTCTGTCTCGTCTTTTATGTTGCTAGTGACGCGCACAGTGGTTTCCTTCATCTATTGGGTTGGAATGCCGTCATATATATAGGTGAAATACCCCTGAGCACGGCCAATCAACCAATCAATCAATCTATATTAATGCTCAACTTTTAAAATTTGTGTATGTGGCGTTGTAATTTGTGGACCAGTCTATGGCGGTTTTCATATCTGTGTTCTAAGTGGTGTTCGTATGTGTACGGGTGCCGGGGAGTGTGCGATGATGGGCTAGTTGCGAGAATCGTAGCTCCAGGCTTTATCTTTTATCTTTTGAGTTATTTGACCTTTATCCTTTAACATTATAGGCCCGATAGCTACGAGAAGGGCACAGCTAAATTTCTGTCGAAAGGCTGTTTTGAAACACACAGCAGCGATTTTATCTCGTATAACAACATTTAACGACCAATAATGACAACTAAGTCACATTTGGGAACTTAATAATGATACTCACAGCAAAAAATCCGACCTAAAACGTATTATTTCTGC
>JAVFBY010235987.1:0-10732 GCA_034781015.1 Tonicella lineata | reverse complement strand
CATTCATCCACATCCTCGGCAATGTGTTTTTTCGGAGGAGTTATACATTTCATATGACGCAGATGCGCATTATTTGAGTTTCGTTTTACTTCGCGCAGTGTTTTTATTGGCTGAATCGCCTGACTATTATGGGATATAAATCTTATCTTTGCTTGGCACAAGTGTGCTAGAATTTACCCATGATTGCCCATAAAATTGACCACTATTTCCCGCTAGAGGGCGCTTCGTCATCAATCCGTGCTAGCATGAGCTTCAATGCCGTTGATGTGTGTCATTGACTCGTTTCATACTTCAGGTTAATAGACTTCTAGTAAAAGTCATTGTGGATATGGAAAGAGGAAATTGCTTAAATTGCACGTCACAGCATAGCTGAAATACCGCTGAGTGTGGCCTAAAACATTAATCAACCAATCAATCTTAGTAAGAACATATTCTAGTTAACATGACGGAATTAGAAAATCATAGAAAAGGTGCCTGTTTCTGTGTGTATGGCGTATACAAAGTGAATTCATTTTATTCAAAATTAAATCTCACTATAGAATCCCACAAGCAATATAAAATGAACATAATTTTCTGTCCCATGTCGAGGTTCCCTGAATCAGTCGTGATGGAATTACACAAAAGTAACCTCCAATTGACCACTTTCATCCAACATGTAAATTTGCGCTATAGGATACATAAACCCTGGAGTCCATGCTATATATAGGAAAATTTCCGAGTTCGATTCCCCGATAGCAATCAGCCTATAAAATGTTATGAACTAAAACTATGTATGAACTAGGAAGTATTAAAGTTAAATTCGGGTTAGATAAGTTTTAAAGTTTACCAGGTATCTCCAAATGATTGTAAACCCTCGTTAAATAATGTCTTTATGATTATTGTTCCTAACATACAGAAATGTATATGATATCAGTGTTGCCAAAATGAGGTTTCATCAATAAATTCCTATTTCAACGATTTTAAGCAGTATTATTTACAGATTGCTTATAGACTAAATCAATACCGTTGAAATAAGAAATATTCAATGAGTATTGAGCTTGCACAAGACCTAAATGCGTCTTCAAATCCTGTGATAATATCCGCTGCTTTTAGCGGGTTAACATTTCAAATCGTAAAGGGACGTGGCCATGCCATAGCGACACACATCGACGCGTCTGTAAAACAATAGGCTACATGACCAAGGTAATTGACATGCTGTCTGACCAGGCCGATACATTGTCAGTTAAATTTTCTAGAATATTTAAATTTAATACTTTTAGTTACTCGAAATCTTCTACTTAACCTAGAAAGTTGGGGGTAGAATTAAAGAAAAGCTTATAATTTCGGCTTCTTGAGAACAATAAGTATATCTGAAGTTGTTCTGTAATTACGCAAGAATGCCTTATTTTTGGTGACAATGTCTCTGTAATGGTGACTTTCTAAAAGAGAAAGAAGATTACTTCATGGGTTCCAATTACCTTTTCTCAGAAATTGTCCAACATTCCAATATTTCAATTAAATACAATCTAAACGAACCTGATTTCACAACAAAAGTGAGCAGCAGCTTTTCTTTGATGAGCCGTGTAGAGTGCATCTTCCCTAGGCAATTCTTATCTCGCCACTATGTTCTGAGACAAGCCTTGCCACGCATACTCAGTTTTCTTGTCAGAGGATGATCAAAGTAAAACAGCAAAAGCGCATAGGCCAATCAAATACGCCTTTACACATATCACCCCGCCTTTTCTGCGGGAGAACATCAAACAAACGTGACCGACAGGCTGGCGCCAACCAATATACTACAAAGAAGTTCAATTACGTTTGGTAGTAAAGAGTAAATAGTAAAGGAGTTCGATGCTCCTAGCTTGACAAGAATTTGTAAGTAAAAGTGACAAGGGGAAGAATAGAGTTTTACGTCGGGCCACGCCTTGTCTCGAGAAGATGTTGTTTACTGTGTTGTGTCACTATATTTGCCTACGCCCTGAGTAATGTACTTGGCTGAGGTCAACCTCAGGAAGCTATTCATTCAGCGCATGGAAAATAAAGAGATGCAAAGAGGGTAAAAACCACACACTCAACCTATATGACTACTTTGAAACGTTTTATTTTATATTTTTTGTATTATTCAGAGGGCACATACTGGTAAAGCATACACTGTTCCTGACAGAAAAAGTATACATGTATGTTCATTAATCTTAACCATTTTTTGCATTGTGTTTGAAACATTTCAGATTGACATTCAATGGCATAGCCTACCCTCTATGCATAGAAATATTGTTTGAAGATTTGTTTAAATGCCACAATACATGGAAAAATACCTTGTCGTTTACACCTGTATACATACATGTATTGTTTTAAAATTATACGATTTAGAACTTTATCTTGGTTTGTTATTTTTTCCTAACATAATTTATCTATCTGATAGATTTATGTTTATTCCTGTATTGACTCTAATCCATTGTTTTACTGATTTCCAAAAATCTTAGCAAAATACAAAGTAGAAAGATATGTTGCAAGCTTTCCTCTTCTGCATGACAACAATTACACATTTCAGATGTTTTACTATGGATTTAATGAGGAAAAATATGGGTGGCTAAGATCCGATTGGTTATTCTATACTGTAACCAGATTTTATTGGTATTTTTAGTAGTTAGAAATTGTAATTTATGAATAAGTTGCAATTCGTTTTTTCGTATAGTGAAATAATTTTCCCATTTCTTTTCACTTATTGATTGCGCAAGTTTCTGTTGGATCAGTATAGAGTAGAACGGCTTGCTACCTTTTTGTACTTTGTTAACTTGAGACGGGGCACTTGAGATTGGGCACTGGAGATGGGGCACTGTATATGGGTCACTGGAGATGTAATAAGATGGAATTCCGGGCCCTTAGTACGACTTTACTTATTTTTAAAATGTAAAGAAAAGAAAATGTTACATGCCTCCGCAAGGAATCGAACCCTGAACCTTCCTATATATTGTTGGCCCTGTAAGCCAAAGGTCTCGGGTTCGATCCCCGGTGGAGGCATGTCACATTTTCCTTTCTCTGCATTTATAAAAAATATATATAAGGTTATAGATTTTACTGACTTTGTTTTTTATTTTAATACGGTATATCGCACATTCTCGAGGTTGATATTTTCTGAAAGCTTATACTTTGTGCCATATATATACTAGAGAAATATAGAAAATCCGGTTCAATTCGTTTCAGTCGGTGCTTGGCCTAAATTCTGCGGTATTTACAGGTCCATTTTCTTCCTTCTTTCCCTTAAAGATCAACCCTAACAGGGGCCAAATTAGTAACACGAAAAGTTGGAAATAAAAAGAGGTAGGCTTCCTGTTTACAATAAAACAATGCATAACAAATCTGAAAAGAAGTATGTTGAATAATGCTTGAAGGTTAGGCGATGTAAACGAATTTTTGTTAATGATGACGTCATTTTTTTCGGGTGCAATAACTGTTTTATACAGAAGTTGTCTATAATGAAATTTAGATACCAATATGCATCATTATTCATTCTAATTGTATGTTTAACACACGTAAGTCGATGGTTATTTGAATTAAAACTGTTAGTGCATGTACAAATTTATGCTGTTGTATATAGACAATATCGTTTATATGGCTTAAAAAAGGGTATATATTTTCCTTTCATATATAGCATGATTGTTTTACCACAATCCTATTCTCAGACCATATCAGAAAATGAAACTATTATTGTGTCGTTTAGAAAGTGACCAGTTACTGTTATTTATGGAAAAAACTGTCTTTCATGTAGTTTGAACAGATTCTATATAGTTCAGAAAATTTAGAAGGCTGAGCCCCGTCCGGGATTCGAAGCAAAAACCCTCATAGTCTGGCATGAATCACCAGCAGTCAATGCCTGCCACATATAGACCACCCAGACAACTGGCCTTCTCTTTTAAACAAAAATATATTCAAACTAAAAAAATGCATTCCGCAATAACAAAAATATTGCATATCAGAAAAAAAATACGTTGGAACGTTGAATTGCATATAAATATACCGGAATATACATAGTATCTCTGAAAAACGTTACCAAAAATGTACTTTAAAAATTGAAAACGCTTATTAAATGAAATTCGAAACTTTCTCCATCACCTTATCGTATGGAACAAAAGGACAGCTACAAATGACTAACACCATTATAATAATGAATGACTGGAATTGACAAGTCTCTCCATGTTGACGAGTAAACTACCACGTCATTTGAGACTTTAGAGAATTACGACAATAGTATGTAATCATTGACTTTCGAATACATCTGTCGCGGTTCCAAATTGCTGCAAATGACTTTTAGTAATATAACTCTGTTAATTACTATTTAATCGGACACCAATGTGAAGAGAGTGTTCACAGTAATTCTACACTCATTGATGGACAATGCTATCAGAGCCACGTTAATTGGACTTAGATGATAAGTTTCATTTTATTACAGAAGATATAGCTAGATATAGTCAAATGGTTAAATGATGACTGCTTGTGTATTCTGCTAATGTCGTTTACATATATATTTTTTTTATTTGAAGTTTTATTCTCATGGTGAGAATTGTTCATATATTGCTTCCCACTACGTACAAGTAGTCATGGTCCAGGCATTTTGATGCATTGGTATATTAACAGAGGTGTAGATATCACACAAATAAAAAAGATAACTTAGTGTAATCAAACGATATTAGACTGACGAGGGATTTGACTTATAATACACTTGTTCTTTGAGCCTTAAATATACACATTTGTAAATAGTTCATTGGATAAGAACACATTGCCATGCACTTTTCCACTGCTAAAGTTACACTGCATTTCATGCAGCATAATTGGATGTTTAAGTTTATCCTTTTTGTTTTTAAATATTACTTTCATGACAGGCAAAAAATTGTATATTAAAAAACAAATGTGGTATAGCTTTTAATGTTTGGCCAAGGCAACACAGTATACAATTTATTTTGGTTTATAATTGGCTGCAATTTGAAGTGTTAAGTTTATAAGAGAAGCTGTTGGAAATATAAATAAAGAATGAATTCCTGCTATAGTATTCCGAATAAGCATATCGGCTTCTAACTAATCTTAGTTCTAATTTTATAAATTTAGTAAACCATTTATTTTTTTTGTGTAATGTATGATTGCTTGATGTTTCACGCCGTGTCCATTTAGTGGTATTTCACGTATATGACGGCGTGTCAGTCAAATTGGAGGAGGAAACGATACAATCGCGTAATGTTTATGAAATCCCTGTGCGATGTTAACATATTTTGGAAAAAATGAATACACGAAAGGATATGTATGGCCCGTTATTTATTTTATTTTTTTTAACTCATTCATGTTTGTGTTTTGATTGTTTTATTTTTTTTTATCGAATTTTATACAAATTTTCAATTGGCTTTAGATAAAGCAATGCAAAAATGAAAATACAGAAATTATCACTTTCTACATTGGGCGACACCAAGCATTCTCACAAAAACGGACAAACGAAATAGTAATTTAAAACGTGATAGGCCTATCACATTTTTAGTATACGGTAGTGCTATTATATTTCAGTATTTGCTTTAAGTAGTGAATACATTGTAATATATTTTGTAAGCATTATCTGACATCAGAAAATATCAAGTTGACAATATGAATTATTCTCTGGTTGTAAATGGAGAAAAGGTAACAAGTAAATGAAATGCCTTAAAGGTGTTATATTTGATATTGATGCATGGTCAGACACAAAATGCGAAAATGTACAGTCTTCTGTTCTCCCTGTAGTGCGTCAGCGTGTTAGAAAGAAAAGTTGTTTAAGCGAGTTGGTTCATTAGTGGGTGGTATCAGATTTCACCAGCTGCCGACAGGTAAATACAGAGCACACTTTACCTGTAATTAGCGCACTAAACGATGCTACTAAAACATATCAGCTGACTATTCCAGTACTTGCTTTAGGCCAGTTATTTGCCCCGCCCACATGTTGTCAATGACATATTATCCCGTTGACTTCTCCCCAGCTGCGACAAGATACGAGAGCCATCGACCAATCAGCTGGCTCTCTGTTCAGAACTCGTGAGTCTGTGACTATAGGCGCCACTATTGTTGATCGGGAATAATTCGCACAACGGGGAGGCAACCGAAGGAGCGGTGAAGTGTGATTGGGTGGGCGTGGCTAGAGCTGACGACCCTTTATCACGACTTGCTTATCAGTTGTACGCGATCAATGCATCAACCGAGTCTTACTTTCGCACTGTTTAATTAGATGAGCGCGGTTAATTCGCGTTATTGCCTTCTCACAGAGTTTTCTTCTCGGCCTATAATCCGCGCGTTGTTCACAGCGGGACTGCGAGTCTTTAAAAGCGCCAGACTTCACTGGATTTATAATTATTCTCTGCTTATCCATCATAGGAGAAACACCTCGAGGAGCTCACTACTGACTTTATTCGAGAGTGGGAATCGTGCTATTTAACTACACCATTTTATTTTCTGATGTGGACGTTCAATTTTCTACCGACAGCCCTGATTTAAACATGATGCAAGGAAATCAGGACAAAAAAGGACAGTGTTGATTTTGGACTTTATCTTTTTACCATCGCAGTCGGCACAAACCGGCACCGAACTATATTCCCATTACTGTAATCGGTGCTTATTATTTGTGAAAGGAAACACGTTTTTGTTTTATCAAAATGACGCATGACAGCGAATCAGACAAGGTGGTGGGTCTACCCCCGAAGATCGTCAAATCATCCTTCAGCATTAGCAGTATTCTAGGGGAAGATGAAAACAAAAATAGTGACAAGAAATTAACGAAATCTACCGAAAAGAAGGATGATTTATCAGAAGCTAATACTGGAATGGCCGTGATATCGGGTCCTGATCCAAACCTTTATCAGCATATGCTGGCCAGTTCTGCTATACCCTACCACCCGGCTCATGCCCTCTCATATTTCTCGGCAGCCCATTTACCAGCCCCCTGGAACTTATGGTACTCACAAGCTTATGGACAAAATAATCTTTCTAAAGGTAAGCTAAATAATGTTATTAATTTTGTTTATTTGTTTTTGTTGAAAGAAGATTTAAATAAATGTACCAAATTATAATATGCTGTGTAACTGTTCCGAACAGATAAACATAAGCGGCAATCTTAATTTATATGTTTCTTTAACGTTTTCGAAGTATTATTCCGAATAAAAAATAATGATTTATTGAAATAATAAAGTCAATTCCCTTATTAAAAAAAACAAAAAGGAACACACTAATCAAAACTAAGGAATTTAAAATACATTGTAGTTAGTTTAGGTAGTTATTTAATATTTATATTTATAATAATATTAAAATTCTCAATTGCTAGAATTAATGTAAAATATAAACATTCAAGTCAATACTTAAAACTAAAGCAACGAAATAATTTAAAATAGTTTTTGTATAATAGAAAAATAATAAATAAACCTACTAACGCCAGTTTCCAACTTTATGAAAAGCATCGCATATAAACAGTCAATAAATAAATATATACACTATATCATCGGCGTCTATAGCTCAGTCGGTGAAGTGTTGGTCCTGCTAGCCAAAAGCTCCGGAATCGACCCCTGGTGGAGGCATTTCAAATTTTCTTTATCTGCATGTATAACAATAAATATATAAAAGTGAAAAATCTTATAACAATTCCTTTGTTTTTTGTTTTTTTCTATAGTGAGTGCATTGTCACCATCGGGAGAGTCTTCGGGTACAAAGGGGTCTTTGAAGAGGATGAGATCACCGTCACCGAGCGATCTTCGCCTGTCAAGACACTCCCAGTCCCCTCCCGTCTCCGAGACCGGGTCTGTCGAAAGCCTGGATCATCCGGCCAAGAGGGACTGTGTGACACCAAACGCTGATCGGCGTCTCTCTACAGAGAGCCGGGGAGACGGAGAAGGGAAAGACGTGGAAGAAGGCAGCGACAACGAAGACGGTTCGCGGTGCCACAGAAAGAAAAAGACCCGGACAGTATTTTCACGCAGTCAGGTGTTTCAGCTTGAATCCACGTTCGACATGAAGCGATATTTATCCAGTTCAGAAAGAGCTGGTTTGGCAACGTCATTAAATCTAACAGAAACACAAGTGAAAATTTGGTTCCAGAATCGCAGAAATAAATGGAAACGACAATTAACGGCTGATATGGAGGCCGCGACACTAGCTCAAGCTGCCTCATCTCAAAGACTTGTAAGGGTGCCAGTCATATATCGTGATGATGCCGACATGCACGGACTAGCAGCACATCACCAGAGTAAGCCCAGCTTATCAAGCAGCGACCTTAGTCAAGTATTTGGCTCACCGCTCTCCTCGTTGCACGCTCAATACTATTCACATGCAATGGCGGCACTACCAGCACATTTAAAAAGCTTACACAGAGTTCTTTGATTGTGATTAAGATACTTTTAAAAATAGAAAATACAGTTTTCTTTTATTATTTATGATACATACATTCCATTTGCCTTATGTTCTGAATCAAAATTTGGTTTGAAAGAAGAAAATATATGGGAAACAGCTGTGCTTTAAATTAAGATTATTAAATGATGTACCTTCTGAGATATTTTCAAAATTGAAATAATGTGCTCAAAAACTTTTTTTTTAAATAACACTTAAATAATGATTGTGCTCAAAATTTATTTCTATTTCTAATTTTTTTTCTGGTTGACACTAACCAAAGAATACAGTTCAAATTGTTTATATAAGAAATATATTTATATGTATATATGTTGTTAAATAATAATTATTATACAAATGGTTGTACAATAATAAAATTTCAAGTGAATCAATGTTAAATTTATCCATTCTTTCATCACCTAATTATTTCTTAGTTGATTTTAATGTTATTTCTTTTTATTTACTCGAGAAATTTAAATTTTAATGTTTGGCATTTTTTTTGTTGGTGTCTAATCTATTGAAAAGCAAAAGCGATATATTTAATGTTTTCTCACATATATACTCTCCTTTACCTCATAAGCATACATTTATATATGACAACAACAACGAACCGATATTTCTTTCCGAAAATATATCACGTGATCTGCGTAACCAATCAGTGACTGAGTGAAAACGCCTATATGTTGGAGAAAAAGAAAATCTCAAAAATTAATCAGAGTCCGAGAAGATTATCAGTAAACCGTATTTTCAAAAAATGGTGTGCAGAGTAGATTTTTTTTTTTTTTTTTCTTTTAGAAACAATTGTTATGAAGGGTCTTAGTTTAAAAGTAACATGTGCATGGAATACAAGGTAATGACATAAAGACTTAAACACTGTAGCATGGAAAGTTCACAATACAATAAATTGATTCATATGGATCTATAATAAGACAACATTTTTGGAAAGTGCTTGTGGGAAACGTTACAGTAAACATATTTACATTAAGGGTCGAAGGTTAGCCCGTTATGCCATTTTTTCCCATACGGGCTAAACGTTAACCCTTACTCTATTTTTTACATTACGGGTTAACGTTCAACTCGTAATGTGCATTTTTTGTTACATAAATGATAATTTTTACATTAAGTTCTTTAGTCGGCTTAATTTTTAAGTTGTATTTCCCTTCAACAAGAAGGTCTCGTTTAAAAGCAATCGATTGGAATATCAGACCTTTCTCAGACTTCCAAAAAATAAATAAATAAATGAACAACATTTTGTTCGATTAAAGATATACTATAATTGCCAAAGAATAGCTGATAAAATCTTTTCGGGGTAAGGGACAAAGAGGCTTTTCTACATATTAGTATTTCGTTTCAAAAGCGCGTAAATGTAAATAATAACATAAACCATTCTGTATATTTCGAGAAATCGTTGGAAAAAACGTTTAGAAAATACCTAATCTCAAGAACGGAAGCCCATTAATGTCAATGCAAACTAATTTTCCAAATTTTTCTTTACTTTTTAAACGAGAATGTTGCTCATAATTACGTGAAAACTTGGGGAAATTAACTTGCATAGACATTAATAAGCTTCCATGCTCCCGAATATTCCATTGGTCGTATCAGTACATATTCAGTAAAGTTCATACATTAACCAATTTGGCTAAGTACCACAGGGCAGCATGATCTCGAACACCCCTCCGTGAAATATGTCGCTTGGGTAAAAATAAAATGTCCAGGGTAGGTGTCGCGATCCCGAACAAGCCACTAAGGCCATAATCCGGTTTTAAATCTGTGCTGTTTTGCCGTCATTTAGGAAAGATGCTCCGCCATTACATTTGATTAAAATCTTCGCCAGTATATAACCGGCTTGGTCACTAAGAAAACCTATTTTATGTAGTGATAAACATCAAATTGAGGTAAATTATGCGTTCGTCCGACGAATTACAGCTGCAGGATACGCACGACCTATATGACGGCAGTCATACGACAATATATAGGGCGATGCAATTTTTTAAAATCTTTACTATCAAATATAATTGTGCTAAGGTTGACATTCTATCTATTATTTTTTGACATACTATACACAATCACACAGATTTTCAAGGAAAATGCTCTTCCGTCAAAGGGCTTATCCACCTATAGGAAATAGTGCACGATACTGAAAGCTTGACATGTCGCCTATTTGGTCCAAAGTTCTAGTCTGCGTTGTAAAGCTAGATAGTACTTAAGGTAACAAAATACCGCCGAGGGGTGCAACGCTAGGGCTAGCTTTGCATACACTGCTCCTGTAATCTGGAAAAACCTAGTCAGTCAAATTTTGGTGAAAAATGAGTTAGACCCACAAATGGACTTGCTATGTTTCCCCCCTTCAATTTATCCAGTTAAAGTGTGT
>JAVFBY010235876.1:0-10734 GCA_034781015.1 Tonicella lineata | reverse complement strand
TTTAAAAATTTACCCTTTATAGTTTATAGCCCATTGGTCCCCAACGAAATGGCCTAACGGTCCCCAATAGCAGTTTGACAGCCTTTAGCCCCATGTGCACAAAAATCAGAAAGACAATGAATTTGAGCTATGTTTGGATGTCAAGAGGTAATACAACAAAACACATAGACAGACATTGGATTTGTGTGGGACTTACTACCTCCTCTGTATTAAACATTTACCAAAAGAGGTCAAAATTACTACACTGTCAAAAACAAACATTCGGTACCAGCTCCGCTTTCATCAACTGAATCAAACTCTAAACAATATGGTGGGAAGAAGCAAGGGTGACAAGTCGTGTGATAATGAACAGAGGCCTCTCTGACCACACATTTAGAATATAAATGGGTGGCCCACAGGTCCCCATGGCTCATCGGTCCCCAGTCTCCCCTACTTGATAAAATGTTTGATTAAGTTCTTAAACTGTAAATTTTTTCATCTTGCCTCTCCTCTTCCTCAGTCATTATTGTTCTAGTGATAATTACAAAATATCCGTTTGTTTCCCATCCTTGAAGTTCACACATTACTCATGGCTTCGGAAATAGAGTTGGACCTTGACTGCCCATAACAGCAATGAACTGTGTTGCTTGTGCCATCCCATCTGGCCAGTTAGACTCAACAATGTTTCACATATCCAAAGGGACACCTCTTTTCAGCACCTTTGGCATAGTTTCTTTTCCTACGACGAATAATGTTGCCAAAACCTCTGACCGTTATAAGTTTTTGTATGTAAAACTGTTATTGTCTTTTGTATAAATTCATCTTTAATTTTCAACAAGAAGGACACATTTTATGTATGTACTGTCCAGCTTAAAAGAGTATTGCTGCTCTCTTATCAGGTCCGTGCTCTAGCTATAAATTGTCAGTCCTCAACGGCCACTAAAGATACACACAAAGACACAGATAAACTAGAATTAACTTACAAGATATGATTATTCAGTAGAAGAATAGAGGAAACTGATCAGAGCCTATAGAGAGCCAGCAACTTTATACATGTATGTACATTGAATGGTAGTTATATAGCAGAAACATGGATAGTAAATAAATGAGTTAGCACCATTCTTAATTCCCGGGGTTTGTTTTATTCTAAATAGTTAGCTAGTAAGCCGATAACTAAAAAAAAACGGTCAAAAGAAACGACGTGGTTACAATTAATTGCTATACTTAGAGGCTGAAAACATATGTTATGTGCTAAAGTCCGAAAATTGCTAGGCCCAGGACTGTTTATCAAGAGGTACCTACAATGTCTAATTGGCGGTCATCTTGAATTTATGCAAATGTGTGTGTTATACAACAATACGTTGCTGATTAAACTATTAATTTGTTTATAGGTAAAAGTATAAATACAACAATAAACGGTTTGCCCAATGACACTGAATTAGGGCAATTTTATAATCTGTTTTAGTATTAAAGTAGTATTTTGGCGACCATCTTGAATTTATGTAAATAAGTGTGTTATAAAAACAATAAATTGATGATCTAACGTTAATAATTAAGGGCTGAAGTAAACATTTATAAGTAACTGACTTACGATTAAAGATGCCAATTTTAACATCTTTTTTAATGATAAAATGGTATTTTGGCGGCCATTTTGTTTTATGCTTATTATCTCAAATTGATCAGAGCTGACAGCGAGCCCGTAAACTTTTTCACCAAACTGGGGTCTTGACAAGTATAATCCATCAACAAAAAACTATAGACCCTAAAACAGGGTTTGACCCAAAAACCGCGTTTGGCAGCCGGACTATTGTGCTACTCAAGAGATCCAACTCTATCATTTATAGTTTTTTTACATCGTCACGTAAGTTGATTACATCATGTTGCATTACAGATAACTTTTCGTTGATTGACTTATATTCATAGATTGAAGTGAACTATTGATAGACTGAATTGCGTTTTGTATGTCGTGGTTAGTTACTTCTGTCTCTACATTGGACGATGTTGTTGTTGTATCATTCTGTCCCTGTGTTGTTCTTGTAGCTTCTGGTTCACTGCCGCATCCCATGTCTTGTTGATCGTTCTCAGAGTCAGATTGGCTTTTACCGGGCACCTTTTGTTTGTTTTTTTACCCGACTTGCTTTTGTCTTTATGCGGAGGCATCATTAATAAGTTGGTGAGGGGCAAAAGTAAACAACAGTTCGATACGATCTTTTAAGCCTGTCACACACGGGAGGTGCAAGCTGAGTTCAATTTCATTCGAGACAATAAGCTAAGCTCACAACTTTCCTTGGTTTTCCCGCAGACGCTAAACATCGAGCTCTCATGGAATGGGTGCGAAAGCCATCTCTGTCTGTGTGTTTAAATTGTCTGTGTACATTTTTCTCCCAAACCAAAAGACAAAGACTCCACAAACTATATATATTCAGAACGGGTATGACGGAGGAAAGGTTAAATGCATATACAAAAATGGCGCCACTCACGCCTGTGTGCGTGTGTGTGTGTTTGTCTGTGAGCATTTGTTTTCTTCTCAAAACAAGAGATAGATCGCACACACCATACGGGAGACCGGGAATGGTTGTCACATTTTTCACTCTTAAAAAGTTGAAGTGTAACACCTATATATATGGATATATTTTTTATTGGTTTAACTTTATTTGAAATATGATATTATGTGGTAAAAAAAAAACATTTGTTCGACTGAGACAACCTGGTTGTCAAACCATATGGAGTACGTTGTCATAGAGTG
Organism: Tonicella lineata; assembly: GCA_034781015.1. NCBI lineage: Eukaryota > Metazoa > Mollusca > Polyplacophora > Chitonida > Mopaliidae > Tonicella > Tonicella lineata. The sequence continues at coordinate 8,009 of JAVFBY010235876.1, read as the reverse complement.
TTGGATTGCCTTTTCAACAGGGAACTACATGATACAATTATTTTTTATATCAATACAAAGGTTTATTAAGTAATTTTCATGATCAAAATAAATGTTAAAACAATATTTACGTTACTAAAAAAATCAATTTATACAAATTTCCACAGGGCCTATTGTTTTGTTATGAATTATATCAATATTTTATTTTAATAGTAAATGTTAATACATTATTATTATTATTATCAATTGGTTTCACGAAATAATTATACACACTGTACAAGAAAAATTGTTGGTATATAAAGTGTGGTTAGTTTCATATGTGACAACAAGCCCAAACTGTGATGTGACAACCAACCCTAACACACCATTTTGCAAAAAAATATCGAAGCCACACAGCACAGTGCTTTACTGACTGTGTGCTACTCTCCCAACCCGGCCACAAATAGCACTATCCGATACTACAATTACCTCCATCAAAAATGCAATACTTTTAGGAGTTACAACCTAAATGATGGTATTTCAAAAGGTTACTTTCGATTAGGAAAATCAAACAAATGTCGAAATTTTTAAATAAATGATCGTGCGGCCTGAACTTTAAGATGGAGGACATCAGTCAACTACCACTCAACAACATGTATCATCTCATTTGACTAGCGCCAGCTACAGCCAAATTTATCGGCGCTGTGACAACCAACTCATGTGACAACCAACCCCGGTCTCGCCTATATATTCTGAAAAGGCATGACCCAGGGAAGGTTTTAGGCACATAAAAAATGGGGGTCACTTTCTGACCCCTGACTGACTTATCTGGCCACCACTTGATACATTGAAACTTATATTAATTGTTGCTACTCCTCCGTCTGGCCCTGTACCTAATCACTTCAAGTTTGTTTGGACCAGCAAAGCGGTGCGGGCACAGCCAGTGCACTTCTAAAAATAACTGAACTATAAGAAAATACTAAGATTAAAAGAAAATGTGCTTGCGTGTGCGTTCCAATAAAACGTCGTAAGCATATAGCTTTTTATTCCACGCGTGGCCAAAATTTTCAAACACGACAGATATTTTCCTTAACGCCTGGAAAGAAAAAGAACTAACGTATATTCTTCCCACACGGGAGCTATGTGTTGAGCTGGGAGACACGAGAGGAATTTCACTCAGCTGGCAGCTCCCATGTTCGGCAGATTTAAAGCCCGGCCTGTCACTGGGTATAACAACGTTAACTGCGGACTCGACAATTGCTCCGACGACAGACTCCGGCGGCATTTGTTCCAGTGACAATTGCTCCGTCGACAATCGCGATGGCGACATTTACTCCAACAGCGATGTCTCATCCCTAAATATGCTATTTTGAAAATACATAACCATTGTAGTCATCGGTGTAATTACCGCCGAAAGGTACATGTACTCTCGGTAATATTTTTCAGATATTTTTTCTCTGAGTGTACTCTTCAAAATTACGGCAGTCAAAGTAGAAGGATTTATTCGTGCATAGTTGTTCATCTATATATACCCCGCAATTAGACCTATACTGCGTCGTTATCCGATTCTGAGGGTGGTTCGTTCGACCGTTAAATTGCATGTACATAGCGCCTTTGATTGGCATTAAGAAGCTGGATGTTGATAATAAAACACGAACACTATGGTAGCACTGGTATATCTTCTATGCTAGTCAAACTTGGAAAAAAGTAAACGACCACAGATGTTATATATTATAACAAAAAATGTTCTTTTATTTTAAATCTGAATCCTCACAAAGACTACCAAAAGCATATTATACAATTCATATTTAAGGATGCCTACCACTTCACCAAATAAGTTACACTATTGTACATTATTCAACAGGCTACCTCCTTCATTTTCGCGTGCTATGGACAAACAAACTGTATTACAATGTCAGAGACAAGGTTAAAGGTATAGCTGTCAAAAACAGACAAAGGGTCATCATCAACACCGAAGTTGTGTACCTTGCCACCGACAACTGAGGCATTCAAAGAAAAGAGCTCACCATCAGGCTTTGGTATGGTAGTCACTGGAAGCGCAGAATCTACCCGACTCAACGGAATATGGTTACGTGAAGGATGACCTAAACAAGCCCCTTCAGCCAGTCACCCTCCCTGATGAAGTCGAACTAGCCCAAGAGATGGTAGGCCTACTGCATAGGCCTACTACCCTGAGTACAGCAGACGCAAAATATTGTGCATTTCATAATTGTTGCAAAGGTGCAACTGCAAGCACGTCAACAGCATGGAGAAGTACTGTGGCATTTTATTTTATTACAGGTAGTACCATATCTGGGACTAGTTCAACTTCATCAGGGAGGGTGAATTGTTGAAGGGACTTGTTTTGGTCACCCTTTACCCAACCATGTGTAGGCCTACAAAGTAGTATGTAAACATCATGATTTGAAAAAAATCAGAATCAGAGAAAAATATTTAATACCCTTGTTTCGACAGTCCAACTGGGGTGAGTTAAGTACCCATTTAAAATGGATGTCCATCTTTATATTAAATAATTAAATAGTATTTGACCTTGGTTTAGACTATATTTGTACCATATCATTCAGATTGTAATCATAAGTTTATGCAGTATTAATGGAAATATTTTGTGTAAATAAAATGTGCAAGATTTGTGTTTGTGTTTGGTGCTATAGTGAAAGGATTGTGAAGTCTACACATTCGGTTGGGTTTTTACAAAAAAAATGTCAATACCATTTAAGGATGGACAGCCCCTTCGAGGTCAAAATTTGTCATTTATTTTTGTATTTGTTTGTTAGAACATTCTCCCTTTTGTCCTGCATTTAGTGAAAACATTTTATAAAAATTCTAGTTAGAAGTCATTTAGTTTTAAGTTTGAAAATGTTGATTCAGCTCCATGCAAGGGTACAGCTGGATGGGTTTTGCCCGATTTCTAGCACTTCATTTTTGGTAAAAAGTTAATTTTTCAACTCTGGTTTCTCGAAAACCCTTTGAGCTATATCCGTGAAATTTATCATGAGTGTTAGTAACATAAAAATCTAGTAAATAGTTTCTCAGATTTTTTTAATTCGGCTTTCTTTTTTAATAATTTGTCTTTAAATGCAGAAAGTCAAATTTTAATCAATAATTTTAGAAAAATTGATATAAAAAAAACTAGGAAAAAAAAATCTGAGATATAGTTTACTAGATTATAATGTCACAGACCAGCATGCCGAATTTTACAAGTGTAGCTCAAACGGTTTTTCAGAAAACAGAGTTGAAAAATTGAAAAATTACAAAAAATGAAGTGCTAGAAATGAGACAAAACCTGCCCAGCTGTACACTTGCAATGAACTGAATCACAATTATCAAACTTAAAATTTAACGACTTCTTGCTAGAATTTTTATCTAAGGTTTTCACTACATGTTCACTACATGTTCTAATTAACAAATGAAAAAATAAATGACAAATTTTGACCTCGAAGGGGCTGTCCATCCTTAAATATGGACTTGTTATTGTTTTTATTCCTGAAGTAGATGAATGAATATTCGCCTCAGCCTGCAAATGATACATTTGCAAGAGGATGAGACTGTGCAAAACACATATATAATAAAACACTGTAATTTATCGAAGTACCATTGATTAATGTGCCTTTCAAAACTGTGAGCCCCTGAGCCCATAAATTAAAGAACTATTAGTTTGTATGAGACAGGCAACTGATTCCAAATGTTCTGTGTGCATTCAGAATATGAACTTTGATCTGATACAGATAACTGTTTCTCCGAAATGCCCAGTGATAGACACCTTCACGACTTATTTGGAGTAAATAGTTAAGAAAAAATGCCAGTTTTAGTGTTACGGCGGCCATCTTGGCAGCCATCTTAGAAATTACCATTATGTAATACGATATTAACATAAAACTAGGTATAGAGACAAAAATCACCTTCCTATGATGAACAGGTAGGGAGTTATGGTCATTTATATGTAATGGCGGCCATCTTGGACGCCATCTTGAATTTCTTAAATTGTTCAAGGATGACAACATGTCATCAAGCAGTTTCTGAAAGTATAGACCCTTATCTACCAAAATCAACAGTAAAAAAGAACTAAATACAACAATGCAAGGTTAAGGAAAAAATGGAATTTGGTTCCCAGACTAAAGTATTCACAAGGGTCCTTTAGCATGGTGGTATAAGAAAGCATTCGTTCTTTCACATTTTTCTCACATGATCATTCACGAATGACAAAACTTATAAAACGGTGGACATACCGACACATAGCACCAAGTACTATATAGTATAAGCTCCGGGGAAATCGCAATTTTTATATTAGACCGTCCTCCTTGTTAAATAGTGTTTAGTACCAAATGATGCAAGCTTCCTGTTTTGGCGAAATTCGTTTGAAAAAACAAGATTTTACGAGAGTTTGAACGTTTACCGTTACAAGGATCTGTTGTTGGATCTGGTTCTTAATAGATTAATTGTGTAAGGTTAGCCTTCAAGCCTATCTTTTTGTTTTAGTTTCTTGTTATTTGAAAGCCCTGAAATTAAACGGAATATGGAATCCACAATTCCGATACTGACTGTTTTCCGCCATTGTTCACTATGGCCAGCCGTATTAAATCATGCTTCGTAATTTTTCTAGAACTAGCGTGAACGCAGCCCTTGCAAATGTCTTAGACTCTTTGTCACGTGTCACTTTGTCACTTCAGGTGAAGCGGATCAACCCAGATTTAGTTCGCTCAGTGAATAACAGGGCCGCTATAGGTAATTAGGTCATGTTATTACCCAGCAAACACACTATGTCAACACAACGTTGCGGTTTGGTTGAAGATTCGTAACGTTGGAGACAACTTGATGACAATGTTGTTCCAAGCTACTATCCACAAACCTAAGATTGTGATGTGGTTGTGGTTTAGTAATAGAATGCACAACGTAACTATGCCGTCGTCACAACTTAGTGTACAACGTTGCCCTTTAGCGTTTTGACAACGTAAGATAAACATTGTATAAGATAAAACATGGTTATACATTGGTAACATTTTGAACAATGTTATTGTAACGTTGTCACAACAAGGCTTTCAACGTTGGAATTCAACGTTTTGGCAACGTAAAATACACCACGTTATGACGTGGTTGTAGATTGGTAAGTTTATGTACAACGTCACTATGACGTTGTCACAGATAAGTATACAACTTTGGCCAACGTTGGAATTCAACGTTTTGGCAACGTAAAATACACCTCGTTATGACGTGGTTGTAGATTGGTAAGTTTATGTACAACGTAACTTTGACGTTGTCACAGATAAGTATACAACTTTGGCCTTAAACGTTTTGACAACGTAAGATAAAAACGTTGCGACACGGTTGTACATTGGTAACATTTTGAACCATGTTGTTGTATCGTTGTCACAACGTGACTTTCAACGTTGGAATTCAACGTTTGGACAACGTAGAAAGCATGACTTTATGACGTGGTTGCAGATTGGTAAAATGATACGTTGTAAAAGACATTGTGGTTTAACGTTGTAACAACATACACCGAACTACCTTGTGTATAATGAAAGGTTTTAAACGGCATAATTACAAATTTGTCAAAACGTGAAATTACTCGTTGTATATTAACTTTTGTACCAACATAAACTGAACTACGTTGTGACATATTTGTAGATAGGTAATCTTTTGAACAACAAAAGTATAACATTGGCTAAGCGTGAAATGAGACACAAACTGAACGATGTTGTGACATAGTTGTGGATAGGTAATGTTTTAAGCAACATAATAACAACTTTGTCGACGCGTGAAATGAGACGTTGTGGCTTAGTTGTGGATATATATTGTTTTATACAACCAAACGAAAATGTTGTTAAAACGAATATTAATATGTTAGACACGAACGTTGTAACGTAAAGGTAAACTACCGTACGGCATGGTTGTGGAAATGTAACGTTACATATAACGAAATTACAACATTGCCAAACGTAAATTTATTTGTTAGATATAAGCGTTGTTCCAACATAAATTGCCTTACGTTATGGCATGGTTGTAAATTGGTAACGTTGTGTACAACGTTATTACAATGTTGCAAAAACGTGAATTTAAACGTAACACAGACGTTGTAGTAACGTGAAGCTCAACTACGTTTTGTCGTGATTGTTAAAAGGTAACAATGCACATGAAGTAAAAACGATATTGCCAAAGCGTTGGCAAAGACGTTGGCGGTGCATTCAGGCGTGTGTGTACTTTTAGTTGCGTTTCTTTCACGTTGTTACGATAAAAAAAATACGTTGTTAAACGCTGTTTTTATATCCAAGCAACTTTAAAAAACAAAGTAACTACAGAGTCAACCTGATTAAAATCACATCTATATTAGCTCTTCGATATTGTATTATCGCAATGTAGATCTGAGGACATACTGTAGCAAACAGTGTTAACATACGTCAAGTAGAGTGGTGTTTAAGAAAGGTCACCGTTTAAATTATCCAATGAAAAAACAGATAGCAGGAAACTGTGGTAAACATAAATGATTTTAAGACAGGGCAGTCCCAGGGGAATCCCCCTTTAGCATGCTATGGAATTTGTGGACCCTCTGATTGGTCGACCAATCCACATCATTTGGTAGGGTATGTCCTCAAATCTACATCGCGACATAATTATAATACAGGGGAGCTAAAATAGATCTGATTTTAATCAAATGGCTACCAAAAATATACTATTTTTAAGTCGTCATTTTCTCATGTTACATATATTTTCTCATATTTGCAAAGAACACCTTCATCTACACATCCATACACGGCGTCTGCACACGTATAAAGAGTTTGATACTGTAGCGGTTTAGTTTCGATCATGCTAGCAAATCCTGATGCAATTTTATATTAGCCTTTAACGACTTCGGGATATTTTCATAGCAAGCTATAGGAATACACATGATCAGCATGTCTGTGGTTGGGTATGCATCCTGTTTATAACTTGCTGCTTACTTGCAAGTTCTGAGTGACAGATCTTACATTTTTGTTATTAAGCCTTCTCTGGGTATTTTTTTTTAGAGTCAGTTGAATATAATACCTGCGACACCCTAGGACAGTCCCTTTTATTTTGGTGTTATTTTTGTAAGGCTTATCAATATCAGAATGGTAACAATTAACCAACCTGCAGAACTGCTGGTACTTTCCTCTTTAATCGACATCACTGTTTCCTTCAAATCTTTCCATTCCTTTGCTTTTCTGAAGTCCATGTCTTCAGCCACTCTATCTAATCTCTCTTGCTGTGTTTGTAACTGCTCTAGACAGTGAGCAAGCTGTTTTGCAACGTCTGAAAGACAAGACAGAAGGCCATTTTGAAATTAATAGCTTTTAGTGTTATCTTAGTATAAAGACATCCTAAGTCCACATGTGCACATCTAATAATTATACATTTGTAAATATATTTATATAAAAAATATATTGCTTTCGTATGCAAATCTTCACCCTAGTATTGCTTAGAAATTATTTCTGGGGAAAGAACATTTCCCTTTAATTTTTATTTCGGCCGACTATTATTTTCCTAATGTTAAATTAGGCCTACTAGGCTGTACATATTTATGTTTGTAAATAAATAAATCCTATCGTATATGTATAGTCTTTTCTTATCTTTAATTGCTGATATCATTTTGTGTAGAAAAGTGGAGAATGCTGAAATAATTTCACAAAATTATGTGACATCATATGACGGCCATTTTGAAAGCGTAAAAATCTGTAAAAACATACTTGCTTAATCGGTCGAATTAAAACTTGGGACAAATAAACTTTATTCCAAATAGCACAGTCTTATCAGATGACATTTTCATATATAAACTCGATTGTAGAGTGATTTTATGAAACTGACGATTAACGCGACTTTGTACATTTTTGCCGTATATTTAACAAGCTTTGGCAGAGTGACTTACTTCATCATCAGGCTTATGACATTTGCAAAGAAGATAGTCCGATTTTATTTGTATGGTGTTGGGACAACAATACATAAAAACACATTTACAATGATAAGTAAAGACATGCAAAGTTGGAATATGGATGTTTAGCATAAGCAGCAAACAACAG
>JAVFBY010235765.1:0-10735 GCA_034781015.1 Tonicella lineata | reverse complement strand
TTAAAGCTTATTGACCGATTGACTTCAAACTTGGAATGCTGCTTCTTCATACCAAGATGGTGGATAGGATTGCATTCCACTGTATTGATGGCAACAATATGACCACAGTTACATTTTTTGTGTAGTATTCTCTGACCGCAAATGAGCTTTCATTCAATCAAACTCGTGGCAATAACGGGGCCACCAAGGTTTCATTGTGATACATGTATTTACATGTACATGTTTACAACAGCGATAAAGACAGTGAATGTGTTTGCCATAATAGTTTTTTGTCTCAGATCAATTTATTGCCTCTACCTTAGTTTGTAAAAAGAAAAGAAAAAATTCGCAAAGATAAGTGGAGAGAAGTGGATTGGTTTTTAAAGTGAGCTTTTGGCGGGGGACCTGCTTGCTACTCAGCTTGTTTTAAGAAATTGTTGTGAAAGACCTCATGAAGCCAGAAATGTGCTTCGGCAAAAATTAATCTCTGATTGCTTTTCTCTTGTTATGTTTCCTCTTTTTACAGCTTCTTCTCATTTTTACAGCTTTTTCTCATTTTTACACTACAGCTTTTTCTCATTTTTACATTCTGTTTATATTATGTTTGAAAAGTTTTGAATTTCTCAGTGGTCCATTGGCACAGGTGTAGTAAGTCTTGTCTAACTTATTCTCGCGGCCCGGAGTTGCAGACTTCCGGACTGTCTATTAAAACTGGCAGAAAAAAACTCATTGGACCTCTAAATTTAAATATTCATGTAGTGATTACTATACATATACATGTATGTATCGAGGGGGGATCTAGTTAAAGTAACTTGAGTGTTATTTATTTACTTAAAATTGCTTAAATCCGTTACAATTTTCATGGTGCACAGCATTGTGCACATGTACATGATGTATGTCGAAGCACTTGCATAATGGATACTAGAGAATCATGGCGACAGGATAGAAGCCAAACCGCTAAAGATAGAGTGTTCAAATTTGGAATGCAGCTTAATACGATGCTAAACTATGCTCCTATTGAAAATGGGATCATACTCAACAAATTTCACGTTTCCATTGCAACAAATATGTCGGGATCCGTCATGTTTACCTGTGGCGTAGCAAAGCAGGTCTATGAAAGCTTGGCGTTATGGTGGGGGTGGTGACAATGTTAAAAATCTAGTATTTAGAGGCCTCCTAGAGAAAGGTTCTAGTCGCCGCAGGTCTCTGAAGAGCTTTTCTTGTTTTTTACATGAAGACGTGAACAGGATTGAAGCCAAATTGTTAAGATATAAAGTTAAAATATAGAATGCAGCTTAATATGATGCTAAACTACATGTATGCTCTTATTGAAAATGGGGTCATCCCCAATAATATGTTTCCATGGCAACAAACGTGCCTCTGGCCAGTGAAGAAGAGCTTAATGTTGCAGCTTTAGCCATTCTACAATGTTCTATGATTGTTTTTACTTAACATTGGTTAATTCGGGAGGTATTTTGTAAAAGCTTTTACTTCTATTAGAAAGAAACGTCCACTTTTTTTTTGTCCGAGGTTAAGATGTTTATTTTCTTAAATGTATGTTTGCTTCTTCACGGATTGCCTTATCTCGAATATGAGGATTCTGTAAAACCAACAATAATTTGCGAGAAGACTTGGCTTTGTTGCCTCTAACTAAGCTGCATTTTATCTGATATGTTGCAGATGGCGTAGAACAATTTTACACAGGCCAAACTGTGATTGAAAGCAATGAAAATAATGACGAAAACCAGGCGGAAGAACATAAGAAATGTATTGTTGATTGCTCTAAAGTAAATGATACCGAAATTGAGGCACTGTTAGTAGAACAAGTAGAAAACCCAACTGAGATTAAAATCAATGAAAATAAAGACGAAGACCAGGTGAAAGAAGTAAATGATACCGAAGTTGAGAGATTGTTAGAAGAACAAATAGAAAACCGAACTGAGATTAAACCTGTTAAAGGCAATGTAAATAATGATAAAAACCAGGCTGAAGAACAGATGATATGGGCTGTTGATTGCTCTAAAGTAAATGATACCAAAATTGAGAGATTGTTAGTAGAACAAGTAGAAAACCAAGCTGAGATTAAAAGCAATGAAAATACTGATGAAAACCAGGCAAAAGAACATAAGAAATGTATTGTTGATTGCTCTAAAGTAAATGATACCGAAATTGAGAGATTGTTAGTAGAACAAGTAGAAAACCAAACTGAGGTTAAAAGAAATGAAAATAATTATAAAAACCAGACGGAAGAACAGATGATATGGGCTGTTGATTGCTTAAAAGCAAATGATACCGAAATTGAGAGATTGCTAGTAGAACAAGTAGAAAACCAAAGTGAGATTGAAAGCGATAAAAATAGTGATGAAAACCAGGCTGAAGAACAGATGGAATGGAGTGTTTGCTCTAAAGTAAATGATACCGAAATCGAGGAATTGTTAGTAGAACAAGTAGAAAACGAAACTGAGATTGGAAGCAATGAAAATAAAAACGATGAACACCAGACAGAAGAACAGATGAAATGGAATGTTGCTTGCTCTTCCGCAAATTTGATCGACATTGAGTGTATTATTTCCGACTCAGACCAAAGTATGGATTCTGTGGAGTACCCAATGCTTAGCAATAAAGTAAATACCGACGCACAAACAGAAATGTATAGTAACATGGTTAGTGATAGTGATTTGCCGAGTTCAGCTGAATATGAGCCAAATGAAGAGGGTAGTGAGGGCGAAGAGTTTATTAATGACAAAAAGAACACTGGTTTGTTCATGCCTGCATTGAAGCGTAATCCTATCAGCAAAAGAGGAGTGAGAAAAAAGAGCCCAAGAGTATGGAATAAGCAGCATGCTTGTTTCTTTTGCAGTGTACTAATGACAAATATAAGCAAACACCTGAGAACACATAGAGAGACTGTAGAAATAAAAGCATTACTTGACATGGAGTCCAATACCAGCTTAGACAAGAAGAAAGTTGAAACGGATGTCAAATTTCAGTTATCTCTCTTGAGAAACAAGGGAGACCATAAACATAATATATCCGTTCTGGACAAAGGAAAAGGACATTTGATAGTTGCCCGACGGAATGGAGAGGTGGAGTTTAACTCTGAGGACTATTCTCCTTGTCCCTATTGCCTTATATGGATAAAAGAAAGTGATTTGTACAAACATAAGGTTTACAGGTGTTTTTTTAAATCCAGTGACAGAAAGCCAAGTACTGGACGCCTTGTTAACCAAGGGCGAATCCTGAAAGGCTCTATACCTTTCACATCTCAAAGGGTTGTTAATGAAGTTTTCCCATCAATGACCCGCGATCTCATCACAAGAACTGCTCAAACTGATTCACTTATAGTAGAACTGGGAGAAGAGTGGCTAAGAAAAGCTAGTAGAAATAAGTTGCGCAGAAAGAATTATGCCAGCACACACATGAGACGTGCTGCCAAAGTGCTGCACATATGTAGAATCCTTGATGCTCAAAATAACAGAGATCCAGCTGTTTCTTTTCGGGAATTTCTTGTCCCCTCTAAATTTGACATAGTTGTAATGGCTGCTGTCAAAGTAGCAGGAGGCCGCAGTGATGACATAGATGATGATATGCTACATCCATCAACAGCCATTAAATTTGGGCATGATCTTGTTAGAATGTCGGAAACCAAAGAGGCTTTTGCAATTAAGAGAGGTAACCAGGCAATGAGATCGGAGGCAAGTGATTTCCTTACTCTCTTGTCAAAGGAGTGGCCATCAAAGGTATCCATCACTTCTCAACGGATAAGTGAGGAGCGAAGATACAGAAAAAAAATAGAACTGCCTCCAATAGGAGATCTCAAGACATTATCACAATATCTTCAAAGGGAATTGGCAACCTTGACAGGAAGTCTTGATTCAATTTCCTGGGACACATATCAGAGGGCGATTAAGTTGATTCAAGTGAGACTGGTAACATATAACAAGAGAAGGCCTGGTGAATTAGAAGCAATGACGTAAGTTTATTTTTCACTTCTTAGGCTGTTATATGCATCTATGGGCTAATTTCATTGGATGGTGTCGGACACAAGGCCGGCTTTCGTGGTTAGCATGTCTGACAACTGACCCTCCTTAGTACTATGCATCACAAGGGTTCAAGACACCCAGTTGACTTGTTTTGATGCGAGGTCACAGGAGGCTCAGCAGCTGACTGTGGTTATTGCTGGAGTGGTTTTTCTAAGGTTTCCTCATATACATGTAAGCCTAATATCCTTCAGTTCAATGTTAAACTCCAATCAAACAAATGCTGGATGATTCCAATGTTGTTCATCATGTTACATACTGAAATCTAACTGGGCATAAATGGGTGCTTACCAAATACCAAGGTACATCATCATGTAGGCAGGCTTCCTAGCAAACTTTCAAATGAAACTGCGGGTGGTTGGGCGGGAGCTTCCTGATGCCCTAGTGCACTAGGAGTTAAGGGGCATCTGGAAGTAGATTTCTTTGCTCTTTTTTTTTCTTTTATGTTGCCAGTGACGTGTATGATGGTTTCCTCCACCCATTGTGCTTTCACGGCGTCATAAAGATGAAATTCCCCTGAGGACAGAGTTAAACCGCAATCAATCAATCAAATGAAACCCAGTGATGGTTTGTTCAGCTTTATGTACAATGTACACTTAAGGACTCTACCGCTAGCCAGGCCAGTAAAAAATGCGACCCTTATCTTTAAGTGGCTTTTGCTTTTATTTCTAAAAGATGATTATATTTACAGCACATATATTTAGAAAGACGACGACTTCAAGATTCTAAATATAATCTTATAATAAGATTCACTTTATTTTATAATGGCATAAATAAACAAAAAGTCAAATTATTTTTTAAAATGTCTTCTGTTGGTAACTTTTATTTCTCTTAGATGGTTGCCATTGGAGATTTTTTTAAAAAATGTCATGTCTTTGTAGATCAATATTTAAACTAAAAAAAACATCATAGCGTTTTTCTAAATTCAAGTTAGTTTTTGCACAATTGATAAAAACAAATATATTTTTGATAATCCGCCTTTAGAAAAATGTTTGCTTAATATCTTCAAAATGAAAATCAATATAAAAAATACATGACGGTTTTTTAGATAAAGGCTTCAAGATTGTGTGTGGCAACTTTCAAAGACTTAGTGCAACTAGTTTACAGGAAATAAATGATTTAAATCTTAAAAATCAGGAAAAAAGATAGCGGAGAAAAGAGCCAAAGTGTATGTACAATGAAGGCCTTTTTGCTAATTGTCTTATGGTCAGCCAGCAGGTAGTCAGTTCAGGTGGGATAATCTTGTAAATCCCTTCCGTGTGCATTTGAGGCATGCATTTTACTATTTAAATCTTAAAAAAACATTCTTAAATACTTTATACCTTTTTCAAACTTTTTGCATTTTCAAGATTAGGAAAAGATTTTAGAAAGGCAAAAACAAAAAAAGTTAAAAGGTGACGCCTGACTAGCGGTAGAATCCTTAAGCAGTATATAAATTTAAGAAAAATGATTGTTTACTGTCAACTGATATACATATTATTAACTATGTTTTAGCTTGGATTCATACAATCTTAGGCACACATCAACAGATGTGCTTCAAAAAGACATCTTGGAGGACTTGTCAACACTTGAAAAACACCTGCATCAAACACATGACTTGGTAACAGTTCGAGGTAAGAGGGGTGCAAGTGTTCCTGTGCTGATACCACTGGATGTGAAGACTGCTTTGGAATATGTCACAGATGAAGAGGTACGCAACATTGCGATTAAAGAGGAAAACAGGCAATATCTATTTGCAAATAGTGGTTAGTATTAGTAAAATTTCTCTAGAGCAATAGTCTTATTTATTAGTCTGAATAAAACATCTGCAATAAATAATAATATTCCGCCTGAACTCAAAGAATTAAAATACAATCAATATTAGTACAGCACTAACTGTAACTGAATCCTTCATAGAGCAATGCTGCATACATGTATGACTAATGTTCATTGCCTGCTGAATATTTCAGCTTTATGGTAGTATTAAGGTTAGACTTTTACTCTTTGTCATTAAATATGTCATTTAATAAGCTTACAATGTAGTCTTTTACTCTTTGTCATTATATAATTTAGTTGGTATGAGTGTTCCTTTGCACCTTGTACCCTATACTTTTGTTTGGGCTTACTTTAAGCCTTATTACAAGTTAGCATTATTGCATTTTAGCAAATACCTGTAATGTGGTTATTTATTTTTATTATTTATTTATTTTTTGTTTTCAGGAAGAGGTGTTTTCCGTGTCTGTGACTCGCTGCGAGAATTGAGAAGAGAATGTGATGTGGAATTGGGGCTGCAAAATCCAGACCTTCTCTGCTGTACACTTATGCGTAAATACATGGCAACAGCAACACAGGTGAGATAAAATATTTTATCTGTATTTATTCTGCAAGCCAAGATTTATTCTGATAATCTACAATAAAACCTTTGGAATGTGTATGTTCTTATAAGCATGCTGTTCCTCTTTCACTAGCATTGCCACAACATTGCATTGTAGCTTGTGTTGAGAATACTGACAAAATTTGTGAAAATATATCACTATTTTTCTCATCTTCTAAAATCAAATGATGCTGGTATTAGACTACATTTATGGAACTCATCCCAGCAAATGTTAGAAGGTAGACCATCCACTAAGGGTCTGTATGTTGGATTTCTTATTTGAACTTCAGGGCTGGACCTCTGCTCTATTCTAAATCATGATTTGGCTTGTTAAGCAGTTTAAATGCATTATTACCTGGCCCATAGATTGTGGAATAAAAAAAATAAAAGGCTTTTCTCAGCTCACTAAATTATTACTTAATTATTTTCTGACTAATGAACAATACTTTTTATGCCTTCAGGCTAGCATATTTTTCTTGTTAGGTATGCACACTCTCTTTAAAGCCACACGCGGGTGGTTGGTCGGGAGCTCCCTGATGCCCTGGTGCTCTCGGAGTAAAAGTGCATCAGGAAGTAGGGTTTTTTTATGTGCTGTTTTTTCTTCTTTTTCCCCCCCTTTTTCTGTCTCGTCTTTAATGTTGCCAGTGACGTGAACGGTGGTTTCCTCCACCCATGGGGTTGGCACGCCATCGTATAGGTGAAATACCCCTGAGTACGGCGTTAAACCCCAATCAATCAATCGATCAAATTAAAGCCACACTAATCGCTAAACAAGATAATAACTTAAACAATCTTCTGGCAAATTTCTGGTCTAATGAGTTCTTTCAAAACAATTTCTTAAAATAATGAAATGATGTTTATGGGATAGATGTAGAAGCTAATTTTCCTTCCCAGAGCGGGTGGACATTTACACTGAATTCCTTTCCAAAACCAAATTTTGCTTTGAACACTTAAACGGTCCACCTTTTTTTATTTACATGGGTTTGCTAGTAAATACAAACTTTTACTTTGATATTCAAGACAAATTTATAGGAAATCAAAACTTTCAGTGTATGGCAAAAATGGAAAGTTCAATACTTTTTCTGTCTGGGAAAAATGCAGGAATTCGATTTTGATTTTATAAAAAGTTTTAGCCCATTTAGTAGTTAGTGAGACTTTAAGTATTAGGTACTAGTATTTCGCAAAGTGTGCTCTCCTTCCTTTCTTTATGTTTCATATTTTCACAGCAATTTTTTTACAAGTGGTGTTTAGAAGTACTAGTAAAAGCAATCGATTTTTGGTGTATCTAATCCTCTGATGGTGGGATGTTGCAGATGGCCAGCTTTCGAGTTAATGGAATTTCTCTTCCAAAAATAATGTCGTATTGTGATTTTGGAAGTCTATAATTGGGTGAATAGCTACATTCCCATCAGCATGCAAAGTTTTAGAGTACATGTATTTCATTTGTGATTGTATGGGTTTGCTATAGAGATGCATACACTTTGTTACCTAGATGTTTGACTTCCCGTAAGCATTTTCAGTTTAATATGATATAGATGCAATATGAGTGAGTTTTAAGTATCAAATTATTTGTTTATTGCAGATGCTGTCTGTAAGTGATCAAGAACTAAACTGGATTGTAAAACACTTGGGTCACTCCGTAACTGTACACGACCAGTATTATAGAGTAATGTCTTCAACACTTGAACGAGCCAAGATAGCAAAATTGCTTGTGTTGGCTGACCAGGGAATGCTGGGGAAATTCAAAGGCCAGTCTCTAGAAGAAATTGACTTTAATGGTAAGCCCCTTTTGATTCAAAGAATTAGTTATACTTGTACTGTACAAAGCAGTGCTTGTGATATGTATCTAAGAGTTAACAGGTTAAAGCACATCAGGAAGTAGGTTTTTTGTTTTACGTATTGTCGTATTTTCTTCTTTTTTCCCCCTTTTTCTGTCTTGTCTTTCATGTTGCCAGTGACGTGAACAGTGGTTTCCTCCACCCATGGGGCTGGCATGCCGTCATATAGGTGAAATACCCTTGAGTACAGCATTAAACCCCAATCAATCAATCAATCCTATTAGGCCTACATCTATAATACAACGGCTTGCAAGAATGCCATTAGCATATCGCAGGGTTTCATAGAAACCATTTCAAGAAAGACAGCCATTAGTGTTCGAACAGAAGTCAACTGAACCAGTTTATTGATAAAGATAAAATAAGTTTGTGGTTTGCTTGGAGTCGTAAAGATTAAGAAATTCGCAGAACGTCAGAGGTACGGGACTCTGAAACTACAAGAAAAGTAAAACAACAGCAACATGAGTTTACTTAGCTCACGGTTCCGTTGCTTATTACTAATAGTAAATGCTCCGGGTAAACCTGCCGTCATTTAGCTATAGGCCTACCCAGCGAGAGGTCACGTGACAAGATGAAATTCAAGACAGTTTGCCGTTGAATCAGTCCTCAGACAGCCATTTGATTCACAATTTTGGATATATGGTTGTTGGATCGTGTTTATAATAGATTCATGGTGTAAGGTAAGTCTTCAAAACTATCGTTTTGTTTTATTTTCTTGGTATTTGAAAATGCTGTAGTGGAACCTGGAATACAAGAGTTCCGATACTGAAATTTTTTACGTACTTCTTCCCTAGGGCTCAGCGTTTGAAATCATGACGTCACGTGAATATAGTTTACTCTCGAGGTTTACTCAGGTTGGCATGACGTATGTTTGCTGTATTGGTATTCGAACTATATTTAAGCTTATTTACTTTTTGGTGTCATTGTGAAAATGCGATATGCCCTGCAAAGGCGTCAAAATACCGTCAGCAGTGACATACTTTTAACCTGGAACGATACATCAGGTTCCCTGCAACAAACACGTGAACTACATGGTCGATTGGCCATTGATACTCGAAGCAAGTAAGACACGACTTTATTTTATACTGTCCAGAGTTAAACTCGACCCTTATTCGGGTCTGATTTTTTCGTTTACATGTCTTGTCGTTAGATTGACCATTTATTTATAAAGCGCGATTTCTGTCTATTTTAAATACTTATGTCAATTACAAATTACTTAAATAAAAGAAGAAGTATAACAGCATACCAGAGTATAATAATTACATCATGTGCCAAACATTATCGCTGTCATCTTAACTGTGAAATGTAATTGTTGACATATTCTGGTTTTTATAGGCTCAGAATAAAAAATAGGAAACATTTTCGCACTGCGAGACATAACTCGTGGCCTGCAGCAAATATGAATCCTGTCACTGCAGATTTTGAGGCATGTATTATTAATTTACGCTTCAAAGCCTTGAAATTTGTGCGTGAGCATAAATTTTATAAACATATTATCAACTCGCTTTTAAGAAGACTATGCATGGTAAAATTGAAAACTCCTTACCATACACCATACCTTACCATATGACTTGCCTATTACCAGGTATCAGGTACATAGGCCTACTGCCAATTTTTGGAACAATCGTTACTTGTTGACATAGAAATAGCCCATTTAGTAAGTGTTACTTTACATCAACGTGAACAACAACAAAAAGTCCTAACAAGAGAATAAGTAAGATCCGTTCACCAATGGGTAAAATGGTAAAACGACAGCAAAGACAAAAACTAACAAACAAACGTATCAAACGAAACGTTTCCACCTGTTAAGCTCCTAATCGTATAATGCGAAGTCACGAATGAAGGCAAGACTTCTGAAATCCAACAGTACTTTGTTTAGGATTCATACTGCTTTGGCAGAGAAAGATGTAGGCTGTATATGAATATTTGTGATTCTAAAAAAGATTATGTAGTTTTTTCCCCCTTCTTACTCACAGCTTATGCTGACCACGGGGCACCAGCAGAAGGCTTTCATGGGATAACAGGCGGTCCGTCAGTGGAAGCCGCGACACACGGAGAAGAAAACCATGAAAACCACGGTCACCACGAGCACGAAACAGAGCATGGTCATGGGCACCACTACGGCCATGAGAAACACGAAAAGGATGATTGAAGTACATATTTAACGCTGTTGATTGGCGTTATTTTTTTACATAGTGTGTTGCTTGGACGCTAGTTATAAATGGCTTATTAAATTAAACTTTCCTTACTTACTGAATTTTTTTTCTGAAATATATTTAAAAGACTTTAATTCTCCTGTTTCGAATTGCCTTGTTTTGTTTATGGTAAACACAAATTGTTTGGTTAAAGGCACACTAACCTGTATTCGTGTTTAACGTTATATAACTATTTTTAAAATGAAAATCGGCCAGTTTCTGTATTTTTCCAAGCTAGGGAAAGTTATGAACTTTTCATTTTTCCCAAAAAGTAAAAGTTATTATTTCCTATTTTTCTTTAAAATAGAAGTATCAGTTTGTATTTTGTGGTGA
>JAVFBY010235654.1:0-10737 GCA_034781015.1 Tonicella lineata | reverse complement strand
AAATTTATCTCGGGGGGAGGTGTGCCAGTGTTTTTCTCTTTAAAAGTGCATTATTTTGGCATATTTATTCTGTTTGATCAGGTGATCAAAGATGACATGTGGCCGAATCCACTTCAGTATTACTTAGCTCCTGATATGGAGGGGGAAGTTAATGGAGTCAGGTATGTCATTTATGTATACAAATAAAAAATATATTTGCTGTAGGAATAACAATAATGTTGAAATGTTCGACCCCAGCATAGCTGAAATAAAACACTAGTCAATCGATTACAATGTTTCAGATAGCTTCCAAACAATACCTAAGAAAAAGGTTTTGTAAATGTGGCTTAAAATTGTATTAACCTAAAAGCAATAAGATAATAGTATGACTAATGGTTTTTAGTGACCTTACGCTAACATTGGTGACCGGAATACCTTTAAGCTGATCAAACCATCTCCAAATACATGTATGTAAATACCCAGTAAATCAAACAATTCAATCACCAAATATGTAAATACATGTAATATGTTTTGTTGACAGCGATGAAGAAGACATAGAAGATGATTCCTGCTATGTGGTGGATGATAATGATGAAGGTATATACAGAGTTTATGTTTAATACACATGAGTGCATGAGAAGAACTAATCTAGCCAGAGAAAATCATTAACATTATCAATCGCCAAGAAAAGTATGTTGAAAGAAGTGCAGACTTTTTTTCTCGAACTGCCTAACCTTGTGTTAATTTTGCTATGCAGAGTTGTATTTTGTTCCTCTCTCTAAGCTACTTGTACCCCAAAAGCACATTAACTCCCATTAAATTTCTTGCGGGAAACAAGCATTATGCACAGTAATCAGTAATGTCAAACATTCTCTGACGGCGCATGCCGTTTGCACCATAATCGGTTCATTGTAATATTCACACATACAATATTTGCAATAATGGTTAGGACAACAAATGTAATTGTCAAAATAGGTATTGTTTGATAGATGACTTTACTGCCTCTACATGTACCTTTTTTTTTAAAAAGAAAGAAAGGGTTCTCAAACATTAATGGAGGTGGGTTGATTTACAAGTTTGTTTTCAAAGTGAGCTTTTGGCAGGGGACCTGTTGGCTTCTCAGCTTGTTTTTTTAGGCTACCTCTCAGTTTTTCCCACCATATTTAGTTGTACAGTGTAAAAAGTAGAGAATCTGTCGTCGAACAAGCAATCAGCACTGGACCGAAGTTGATTTTCACCTTACAATCAGATTGTGTATAAATCCGAAGCTATCATAACAAGCATGAGGTGGTTAACTCAATATTTTCCAAAATGTGACAGACTGACAGCATGTGATGCTATCTTTATATATTGACTCTTCATATGTCAATATATCTGTAATAATCAAAATTACAAAAAATAAGCTCTACGTTATAATTCTTTTGAGAGTTGCGATTTTACGAAATAATATATTGTGACGGAAAACCATTCCAAGTGTAACAGGAAAACAATGATTGAACTGCAAAGAAGTATCAGTTTTACAAACGAAGGAAGTCAGGACATATGTTTCAATGTTATGATCGAAAAATATTCCCCTAGGAAGACGTTGGTGTAATTTTTTTAAAATGAATTAATTCTCAGTCATGACTCATGACTGTTACTGATGAAACAAGGGAATATATGTATTTAAAATTACAAAATGACATGAAAAACACTGAAATCTGGTTTAAATCTGAAAACTTGAAATCTCCAATAATTTTAAAAAAGACATCAATCAATCAATCAATGACACTTCTTTTGAAAGTTTAATTTGGTAGAAATCACATGGCGGCCTGTGAAGTCTACTGTTTAATTGTGTGACATTATTTTTACCATTGATTATTTAAAGATGGAGAGGAGGATGACGAAGATGATGATGATGATGTTGAAGAAATTGAAGACGAAACATTAGATGATGAAGGTATACTCATATAATGAAAAGTGCATCCCCGAGGTCATATGCATTGAATACACAGAACAAAGCCATTTTCCATTCTTACTGGAGTAAACAAAAAAGAGAAGGCCTTATAAAAATTTCTAAGAGCTTTCTATGATTTGCTGAGCGAATAACATGAACAGCCTGACTTGTTAAGAAAGATATTTGAAAGTTTGTCAATGTTTTGATAGAACTGTAGTTTGACATGAGTTTTAGGTAAATAATTTATAAGTCATAAACACAATTAGGTACTTTGATGACGCAGTGTGCCACTTGTTACGTGATAAAGATGTTTGAATGATCGCCCTCTGTTCTACCTGTAAATCACAGGGTTTCAGGTAACACACAACAATCTTAACTCTTGTTTAGCATAATTTCAGTTTTTGTTTAACATCAATAAAATGATCAGTTCTGAACCATAACTAGTTGCGTTCAACCTAGGCTGAGATCATTTTGTGAAAGGAACCACTACCAGTGAGCCACAGTGATAACTGCCTGAGTATAGAGGTTATCCTCCCTCTTGTTTTGTTTGTTTTATTGGAGTTTTACATGGTAGTTCATGTTATTTCAGTGATATGTGATGGGGTTACCATTCACCCTTGACACCACTGGCAGCAAACAAGAAGCCACAGGATATTCACATGACGAACAATAACAAATAGGGCTCCTGATACCATTTCGCTCAGGGGGAGGCTGGCGGGAGCTTCCTGGTGCTCTCAGAGATAAGCCTTAGGGGCATCAGGAAACTGATTGTGGTTCGAGCTGTCCAGTCTGATGTAGCCTGTGTGTGATGTAGCCATTTGACTGGTAGCCGTCATAAAGGTGGAATACCTCTTAAGCATGACGTTAAACACCAAGCAATCAATAAATCCACTTAGCTCCTGGATCACATTTCCGGTTAGTGAAGAGTATTGCCAGGGAACAGAATGTGTCAGTCTATATGTAGCTCTAGTTGTGAACTTGTGATACAGTTTGTTCTACTTTTGCCCCCTCGTTCAAGAGAAATTTGGATTGGTTTTGTGGTTTAAACTTTGACTCAGTCTCTGAGCTGTGAAGTTCTTTCTGCTTATAAACCAGCTATGCTTTTTTCATGTGTTACTTACATTCTTTTTATGTAGATGTGCATTATAAGTATTCTTGTCATTCAAGAAAAGCTGCCTGGACATTTTTGGCTGTTAAATATTTGACTACATGCATTAATATTTGAATGTACAAGTATGCCAGTTTCCTTTTAGTCTAACGAGTCTGTTAACTTTTTCAGAACTAGATGAGGATGCAGTCCTGGAGGGAGAGGATGAGGATGATGACATTGAGGAATTAGATGATTATGAGGAAGGCGTGATTTTAGAGGACACTAATGATGACCTTGAAGACACAAATGACCTTGAAGAAACTAATGATGACCTTGAAGACACAAATGACCTTGAAGACACAAATGACCTTGAAGAAACTAATGATGATCTTGAAGAAACTGGTGACCTTGAAGAAACTAATGATGACCTCGAAGAAACTGGTGACCTTGGAGAGGATTGTGACCTTGAAGACTCTGGGAATGTTGAAGAATCTAAAGAAGTGGAAGGTTCGGGGAAAGTTGATACTAAGAAATCTGATGCAGTAGAAGAAAGTAACGAAGCAGAGAGTAAAGCGGATGGAGAAGGGGACTGAGACAACAGCCATACCAAACTTGATCACACATCTTGTTTCTCATTGTAAATACAACATTTGAAATCATGAAATATTTGTCAAAATGTTATTACCGCATTAGCATTTGATTTTAAAGTGGACACATTGTCAGGTTTTGTTATCAGCCACCAACTCCCATTCGGTATTCCTGGTTTGTTTCAAATCACAGTTCTGTTTTCAGAAATATAAATTTATTTATTATCAATTAATCAGATTTTGTATAGTAACTGTTAATTTCTTTTAATTTGTCACCTATCTTCTTTCACCCTCATTGTCATTTTCATGACGAGGATTTAAATTGAGAGAGCTGTTTTAGTAATTGGTGACCCTATTATATTATTCTGAAGTGCTGCCTTCATTTTAATGAATTTGTTCCAGATTTATTATGACATAAGATAGTTAGGAATGGAAGTCTAACATCATTTTATTGTATGATCTCACTGTCACACCTTCTGAATGTAAGACCGGTTTCATCCACACCGAATGGTAGTTGGAGGCTGGAACAATTGCAAGTGACTAAGTTATCTTTAACCCACACTGAATGTAGACCACCCACATTAACAGTGATGAGGAAAATGAAACAGCAAATTGTTTTTTCTACTGTCTTTAAAATAGTATACACTACTTACGCACTAAATGTAAAATTAATTTGATTAATAATGGAAAATTAATTAAATTACCAATGTTAAGGACAGATGTCTCTTTTCCAGAGCTCTTTAAGAACACATTTTTGGTGGAAACTTTATCTTTCAAATATTAACATTGAGTTTTTTTATTATCAAAGGGGTGGTTGTCGAGAGATTCCTGTGTTCTGAGCTATAAGGTAACAGGAAACCAATGTGTTATGACATCATGTTTTGCATTGTCTGCTTGCCCTGTGTCATCAGCCTTTGTTGGTGACCGGCACATCATCATACGAGTGAAGTATGGCATAAAACCCTTAATCAAACCAACCTTTTTTGCAGATGTATTTACAACATGTTGGTAACTATGACAAGTAAGCATCCAAATAAGAGTTCATAAAGAATGTACCTCATGGTTTATAGAACAGATGAATGTCATCATCCACTTGAGGGGCCAGCGTGATGGCTTAGTGGTTCAAGCTGCCCATGGACCTACGTATACGAGGCAAGGGCTTTGGCAGAGGGTTGTCCACCCGTCCTTTAGACACCCTGAATTGAAAAATTGCCTTATTTGAACACCTTGTTTTAAGAAACTTTAACACATGTAGGAGATAGGGAAATTGTTAAAATTGGACACACAGCTACTTACAAAGTGATGGAAAATTACCATTTTAGACGCCATACTTTTGAGTTCTGGCTACGCCACTGATATGAGGGATTCACAGGAGGTGACTTTGTCTATAGCCGTACTGTTTTTTCCAAGGTTTCCTTTCGGTTTTTCGCTAACAGACTGAGAGCAAGAAGTAGAGAATCCATCGGCATAAAAGCGAAATACCCTTGAGTACAACGCTGAACACCAATCAAACAAACAAATTGAGGCCCTCTAGATCTTTAAAGGGCAGTATGTTTTTAGCGTACATACATACTGACAGTACTGGAAATTTTTCAAATGTAGTGTTGACACTTGTCATTTTTTTTAGTTGTCGCTTACTCTTAATTGGAAAACACTGCTGCCGAATAGATGAAATACCCTTGAGTAAAGAGTATGGTTTTAAACACCAAGCAATCAACTTATCAAACACTCAACTTATCAACCACTCTATTTATAGCCATGTACATTTTGTTATATTTTTTGCTTGCATCATTTATTTTTTCACACCATTTTTCTTCATACGACTAAGCAGCTATTGTCCATATTGATTGACACAACGTTGACATTTTAAAGGGCATTGATGTTATGTTCAGACATTATTATTTGAGAAGCATCTCTGTCCTATTATGTACATAGTCATAGAGTATGATGTCTTCACAGCGGTGTGAAGCTTTGTGTTTTAGCCTCATAAATGGGGTGGGGGGTAAACTGTAAACCTAAAAGTTTGTTACATTATGTATTCTTGTTATGAGAATGTCCATTACATGCATGTAATGTAATCTTGTAATGATTGTAAAATCTGGTAATAAATTGATTAAAAACTGTAAAACTTTGTTTTAAGTACAAGTGTCATACAGTATATATTATAGACTGTTGGATAAGTTTACTTTTTGAAATAAAGACAGAGAGCTCCAAAGACTTCTGTGACCTCATCACCAATCCTGGCACATAATCACTGAGCTATTGGGAAATTCACTCTTGTTTTTGGGTGGACATGAATAGACCACCAAGTAATTATTGACTGATGCTCTTGGAGCTATTAAAGGGTATCAAGAAGCCAATTTGTTGTCCTGTTTTTTTTGCTGTCCAGTCTTTCATTTTGCTGCTGACCTGAAGGGTGGTTTCCTCCAGCCAATTGACTGGTAAGCCGTCATATAGGTGAAATACCCTGATCATCATGTTCTGTTTTGATGTAAGATGACAAACGAGCATTGGCCAATGAAATGACTGAATTACTCATGTTATATTCCATGTAATTACAGTTATTGAAGAAGGTAGTTACTGATTATGAGGGTGGGTGACTTTTGACAGATTTTTTTCTTTCTGTTCCTATGTCCTTCCGTCCTGGTAGTTTGTGCAGGATGTATCTTGGTTACTATTAACTTACAATTTTGAAACTTGCATACTGCAGATGTGCAACATAAAACAAATCACAGAATAATTAAAATCTCTGCATAAACTAGGTAAACAAGCTGTCTGGTATCAATTTTATTTTGTCTTCGTCCTCTCCAGGCTGCATCTTGGTTACTATTTAACTTGGGCTTTCCATTTGAAATTTGCATACTTCGTTCTTCTCCATATGCAGATATACATCATTACTGTTTAATGTAGGCTTTTGAAGCTTGTATACTTTACTTTTCTCTGTATGCAGATGAATAACATTGAAAACAAATTCACAGAATTATTTAAATTTCCTCAAATTATGTAAATTAGCTGTCTTATCAACTTTTCTCTCTTTTTTCCATCAACTGAAACTTGCATACTGCATTATTATAAATATGCAGATGTGCAACGTAAGTGAGTTTTATGTGAATTAGCCGTCTATCATTTTTTTTGTCCAGCCCTGTCCGGGCTGGATCTTGGTTACAATTTAACTAAGGCTTTTGAAATGTGGATACTGCATTCTTCTCCATATGCAGATGAGCTGCATTGAACAAAATTCACAGAATTATTTAAATTTCCTCATATATTAGGTAAATTAGCTGTCTTATCAACTTTTTGTTGGTCTCAGCCCTGTCCAGACTGGATCTTGGTAGTATTTAACTTAGTCTTTTGAAATTTGTATACGACATTCTTCTCCATATGCAGATGTGCAACATAAATTTTTTTTTTGTGGAATTAGTCAAATTTCCACCTTAACTATTTCAATAAGTCCTCTATCAATTTTTTGTTTTGTTTCAGCCCTCTCCGGGATAAATCAGGGTTACTTTTTAACTTAGGCTTTTGAAACTTGCATACCGCATTCTTCTCCATATGCAGATGCGCAAATTAAAAAAAAAATCTGTGGAATTATTAAAATTCCCACCTGACTTATTTAAAGAGGCTATACCGCTGAATTTAGACAACAAATAGAC
This sequence comes from Tonicella lineata, assembly GCA_034781015.1. NCBI lineage: Eukaryota > Metazoa > Mollusca > Polyplacophora > Chitonida > Mopaliidae > Tonicella > Tonicella lineata. The sequence continues at coordinate 3,492 of JAVFBY010235654.1, read as the reverse complement.
TGAAACAAATTTACTTTTTTCATATTTTTCTGGTATGAAAAATTATTCTGGTATAATTTTTCAGAAAAATATGGAAAACTCGGTTTTATTTGTTTCAGTTGATTTTTGGCCTAAATTCTGCGGTTTAGCCTCTAAATAATCCCTCTATTAATTTTTTTTTGTCTTGGCCCTGTCCTGGTTACTATTTAACTTAGGGTTATGAAATTATTATTCTCCATATGCAGATGTGCAACATTGAAAAATGAAAAAAAATTCACGTAATTATTTAAATTTCCTTTTAAATTATGTAAATAAGCGGTCAATAAACTTTTTTTTGTCTCAATAATCCGAGATGGATCTTGGTTACTATTTAACTTTGGCTTTTGAAACTTGCATACTTCATTCTTCTTCTCCATATGTGAATGTGCAACTTAAAAAAAATCTGGAATTATTCCAATTTCCACCTAAATTATCCCTCTATTTACTTTTTTTTTGGTCTCATTCCTGTCCGGATTATTAGTTAACTAAAACTTGCATACTGCATTCTTGTCTATATGCAAATGTGCAACATACAAAAAAAAAATGCCAAACTATTCAAATTTCTGCATAAATTATGCAAATTAGCTGTCTATCAATTTTATTTTGTATCAACCCTTTTCAAGCTGGATCTTGGTTACCATTTACATCAGGCTATTGACACTTTTTAATGCTACATCCTTCTCCAAATCTAGATGTGCAACGTAGAAAAAAAATACATGGAATTATTCAAATTTCTGAATAAATTATGCAAATTAGCTGTCTTTACTTTCTTTTGGGGGATCCAGGCCCTTTCCAGACTGTATGTTGATGACATCAATCGAAGGACATTACATTGTGCAAAATGTAGTAACGGTGTTTACAGTGCAAGAATGGGAGATAAGAGGTATCTTGAAGTACATTTTTCTTGCTGCCCTTCTCCTGTCTTGTCTTTTAGGTAGCCAGTGATGTCAAGGTTGGTTTCCTTCACCCATGTAGGTGAAACATCCCAGAGCATGTTGTTAAACGTAAACCCCTAACCAAACAAACAAATACAGTGCAAGATGCCACAAACATACCTGGTAACGTCCTGGTTCTTTTTGGACAGTTTCAGAAGTCATTGATAGATCAAAAAAGAAGCTGCCATGCAATTTAGAAAGTTTTCAGTAATAAGACTGCTACCACATTGCTGCAATACTGTAGTCCAGGGGTCGAATTAAAACTAAAAATGTGGGTGCACCGAGAACACCTAAATATCTAAACTAAGTGGGTGCACACTAAAAAAAAAATCCCAACAATTGCTTTGAAATCTAGGCAGTTTAGCTTATCTACAGTTTGTTCAGTTACTTTATCAACAGTCTTGACAAAATATTCTGGATGCACAGTGTGCACCCAGCTAGAAAATTTGGATGCACAAAGAAAAATCTGGGTGCACTGGTGCACCTATGCACCCACTATTTCGAGCCCTGTAGTCAAATAATAAAACCAAACAAGGCCCTGTTTTAAAAACAAATTTTGTAGATATATTTTTCAAAACAAAAATACATAGAAAAATCACAGTTTAGCACTGCCCACAGGATCACAGAATTTAATAGGTTTGTTACAAGTAAATATATAAAATATTATAAATTTTGGCTTCACAATACAATCATAATCATCATCATTCCCATAAAATATAGATAATACTGCCAAAATAAAATAGAAAAATATTGCAACAAAAATTAATATTTACATAAATATCCTTTACGCACATTTAGACACGCCAGCTTGGTAAAAATCGCAGCGCTTAGTCATTTAGACATCATACTTGTGGTTTGTGGCCTTTGCAGAATGCGCACCTACAACAACAGTACAAACATTTTTTAAAAATCTGTAAACGGTTTCACAAAAGAAAAATATACAATCACAAAGATATACTTTTAAAAAAGGACAACCAGACAAATACACGTTCTTTTATATATTACAACTACAATATTGTATAAATCTTTGACTGATACAAATGTTACAACGGGTGGTTGGGCGGGAGCTTCCTGATTCTTTGGTGCTCTCCATAAAAGGAAGCTGATTTGTTGTGTTGTCCTGGTGATGTCAAGGGTCGTTTTCTTGAACTGTTTGACTGGCACATGTCAAATAGGTGAAATACTCTTGGGCACAATGTTAAACATCAAGCAATCAAAAACAAATATTCTATAAATTAAAATTGTCACGAAACAATATTCCTGGGATGCGGGCCCAGTAATCAATCAGACCTCGGCCTCTTCGATAACAGCAATGTTCAATAGCTCAAAACTTGATGAGTTACAAGCATTGTTAATGAGGAAATGTGTATTGTTTATATCCAATAAAATTCAAAATGGCGGCCTAATCATGTGACCTCATTCTTTTGAATTTGATTAGATATTAACTGGACCTATAGATAGATGTATAATCTGATTAAAATCATAAATCTACATTAGCGCCCCGGCCGCTTAAATACCAATTCATGGTATGTGAAACGGGGATTTCCCTGGGACTGCCCTAGCTTAAAAACATCTACATGTTTGTTTACCACAGTTTCCTGCTATCTAGTTTTTAATTGAACAATTTTAACAGTGACCTTTCTTCAACCACACGCTAGTGGACGTCATTGATCACTGTTTGCTACAGTATGTCCTCAGATCTACATTGCGAGCTTATATAGATGTGATTTTAATCAGATTAGATAGATTTATGGACGATGTATAAACATGTTAAAGCCCAAACCTATTCCAGAATAATAATTAAACTGGCGACAACCTTCATTTGATTGATTGCTTGGGGTTTAACGCCATACGTAGGGGTATTTCACCTATGTGACGATGTGTCAGCCCAATGGGTGGAGGAAACCACCGTTCACGTCACTGGCAACATGAAAGACGAGACAGAAAAAGGGGAGAAAAAAAAAACGACGCCACAAAAAAATTACTTCCAAGAGCACCAGGAAACTCCCACCCAACCACCTTCATTTAAAGCGACCATTTTGGCATAACTATTAATTTGGATTGAGCGATTTATACAATTCTTATAAACCTCCATATAGAGTGCCTATGAGTAAATTTACAGTTCCACATATTTAGCACTAACAGAGGAGATAGCTTTTGAAAATGGATGAAATTAAAACTAAAATGGCCACCATGTCACATGACCTATGATGTAACCGAAATGTTTATTTGAAAGGTCTTTTATCACTGCAAAAAATCATTAATAATTTCTGATCCATGGGCCATCAAAGATATTTCTAGTATAATAATAAGGAACGGAACAATCACTAGAGGGATCGGTCAGTTGACCCGTATCCCTAATTATAAATAGGCCACCGGTGAACGGGTGCAGGATACGCTAGTGCAAGTTGTTGGTAGGCCACGTCACCCCAACTGTGCAGCAAGTTCTTGTTGATGACCTCCAATGGGGCAGAACTTTGTTAGTTTCCCACCTCCAATGGTGCATAAAATTTATACCTTATACTCACATTTTGGGTGG
>JAVFBY010235543.1:0-10737 GCA_034781015.1 Tonicella lineata | reverse complement strand
GAGTTAATAAATAACATGATGATTTGTCATTTTTGACTTCCCTGTGCCAGTGCGATTCACTTTCTCAAATATATATAGGCTATACATTGGTTTAAATAAACAGAAAACTTAGTAAAATAAACAATAAATTATACAATTTTCAAGGGATATTATAATAGTAAAACAAACAAAAGACATAGCCAGACACAAATTCCTTTCTGCTACATGGGGGCAAGTTTAGGAAATTTAGAAACTTTTAAATGATGATACAAAGAAGAATACATTCCGTGTGGATGGCAACTTCTTAAGGAATTGGTTACAAAGATTCAATCTCATTCTGGAAGAGATCGTTATGAAAACATATAGTTTGTTTTAATTTGGAAGATGCCTCCCGCTAGGACAGTGTACTCGAACAGCGTCACCCAAGACCGCGGGTTTAGGGTATAGACGACATGAGGAACGTCATGATAAAATATTTATGTTGGATAGTAGGCTACTACGGAACGCAACAATGGTCTGCTATACGACCACTAAAAATGCGCATGCTCACGTCCCTAAATCCGAACTGGATTTTTATTTTACATCAGGTCCCAGGAAATGTATGTATAAAATATACGTTGATTTAAATAAACAGAAAACATAATATTTTCGTTATTTTGGATAACACTTTTTTAGTTTGAAGAGATTCTAGTTCAGAAAATTTTGCCAGGCTGAGCCCAGCCCGGGAATCGAACCCACGACCCTCAGAGTCAGGCACCGAATCACCAGCAGTAAATGTCGGGCACCTAGACCACACAGCCAACTGGCCTTCACGTAGTAAAGACATATTTTTTTTTTTAACACTTATCGTAAAATCACCATATTTATTTTCAGCAAAGCCTTTATAGACGGTAATTTAAAGACACAATTTCAATAAGAGGAGCAACGCGAGGCCATGATAACCGCGGCTGGAATATTATAGTAAATGTGAGCTAATTAAAAAAAATGGACGTCGATCTCTAAAGATTTTGTTATATAAAAGTTTTGTAAAATTTTATCTTTGTACACAAAACAGTTTCTTTTTTATAGTAATTTGAATTAAAAATGCATATATAATTATATTTCCAGACATGTATATAGCTCTTTCGGTATAGAGTGTTGGTCCTGTTATATAGCCTTCGTCCCGTTCTCGATCTCCGATGGAAGCATGTCAACTTTTTTTCCCTCTAGCTTTATAAAATATATATATATATTTTGTAGACGGCATTGAAAGAGTAAACCTTACCACTAAGAGCTTCTGCCCAGGGCCCTGTTGCTCAAAGCGCCCGATGATTAGTGGCTAATACTAGTATTAAATCACTAATCTAGGATTAGAGATAGGTTTTTAATATGGCGTGACGTCATCTAATCCACTATTAAATTTAATAAAGCTTTGAGCAACCGGCCCCAGTCATTCAGATGTGCATGGTATACGACAAAGAAAAAATATTGGTTGCATGCAGGGGCCACTTTGGCGAAATGTGTATACGAATAAGTTATTGTCGTAAAAAAAAATGTCGAAAGCGGTCCTTGTCTGTCGTGTCACGATAAATAGTCGAATACATTTGAATCTGAATATAGGGAAATGATCAGCGCCAGATTAACCCAATGGGATTAATTGGCTCTATATACATTGTAGCTCAGTTCCAGGAGCTAATGTTGTTTTTTTAGGGGTAAATGCTGTATCAGAGTAAGTCATTTGATTTAAACCTTCGCCGGTATATAAGAGGCTCCATTTTATGTAGTGATATGCATCAAATTGAAGCAAATTATGCGGTCGTTAATCGTCGAATTACTGCTGTAAGAGTACGCACGAACAGAGTAATTAATTTTTAAAAAAATCTTTACTATCAAATGTAATTGTGCTTAGATTGACCTTCTATTATTTTGTTTTGGACAAACTATATAGGCCTACACATTCACACAGATTTCCAAGGAATATGCTTTATCGTAGAAGGGGGTGTCCCACCTTAAAAATAGTGCGGGAAACTGAAAGCTCGACATGTCGCCTATTTGTTCTAGGCTTCGTTGAAAAGCTAGATAGTACTAAATGTTTACAAAATGAGTCTAAGTATATGAAGGAAAGTATCTCCAAGAAATAGTAAATTCTGTGTAGGCTAAGGCCTTCTTCGTATTTATAATAGTCTTGTTCAAATAAATGAACTTCTTCTCCTTTGAAATATTACTCAAAACGCGATATAGTTGGGAATATTACTCGGGGTCTACAAAGGTATATGTATAGTCCAGGGGCCTATACACGCTCTCTATCCGGCCCTGGGGCATGCTCTGTCTATTCAGGAATGTGTTTCAACGGCATTGGTATAGGCACATTGCCAACGGTATTAACCTTGTTGGATTCCACAAAGCAATTTCTGACTTACGTCAAAACATTAAATTTCCGATTTTATATGTTAACCTTGATTATTTCAGGTGGTTTTGGCTCGGTTTTATGCTAAGTAAAATAGAGAATTTCATATTGAAATATTAAATTCCTAAATTAAAAACTAAGCGTTACAAGGCGATTTTTAATTTTGACTTAAGTAAGGAATTGCTTTGTGGAATTGGCCCCAGGTGCCCCGGTACTTTTGACGCTTATGGGCATCAGCTAGGAAGTCAATATAATTATTGTGGTGTCCCTTTTTTTCTCTCCTGTCCTTGTCACGTCTTTGAATACTTTGAACGGCATACAATTCGTACCGTATACAAAAAGTTTTAAAGGCGAACTTTTTACTTGCGTAGCAACGTTTCTTGGTGTTTTCCTGTAAATCAGTTAACTTTTGCCAAATATCGACACGAACGCCAAATCTGGTAGTTTGCTCACGACCGTCTGGGTCAGGCACCAAATTCGTCACCTTGATCCTTCACTCTGCCAACCGGCCTTATGCTTGAAGGCTGAAATAGTGGTATGCCAAATTAACGAATTACCTATATTCACTCTAGTACATGTATATTCGCTATAAATAAACCCCCACATGTTAGCAAACACATAAAGATATTTTTTTTAGGTTTCCATTTGAAAGTTTTATTAATCATATATATATTTAATTCTTATATACAAGCTAATAAATACATTATTGTTATTTACAATTTAAATTTGGCACTTCTTCACTTCATATAAGCTTTCTATATATACATTATCACAATTACAATATTTAGCTTCGAGTAGATTTTGTCATGGAACTTTTCTTGCCCTTTTTTAAAATACAAGCAAGCCTAAGAATATCGGTTAGTTTCTCATGCAAGACAACGTCAAACCTGTAACCCCTTAATCCACAATATGCCTACTGGGGATGAGGACATTTCATTGTGGTTTGTGAATTTTGGGGAAGTTTCAAACTGACATCACCTTCCATGAGGAAATAATCGGAATAGGTTATCATACATGCAAACAGAATATCGACTTATACACAGAACCCTTTCGTGTTTTAATTCCATTATAATGCTGTTCGCATGCAGAAGTTTTCAAAATCTTCTCAAAAGGCAATAAAAGTTGGTTATGACATATTTGATTTGAGCACGAGATCAGATGTTCTATCCAATGATTGAGCGTGTTGAGTTTCCATGTGACGTCTGAGATCAACTTTCCGTTGGAAGGCTCTCGTGCAGACAGTGCAGGCGAATGGTTTGAATCCCGTGTGTTTCCGTGTATGGGTAATCAGGTTGGAGGATTGACTGAACGCTTTCCCACAGTCTTGACACTTGTGTGGCTTTTCTCCTGAAAAATCAACAACAATAAAGACATTAGTTTTAAGAAATGTATTAAAGTTAAATTCAAAGAAAATGTAAAATTCAATCTTTAAACAGTTTACATTTAAAAACAAAATAATGCGGTAGTTTTTGTGTTCAGTGTGATTGTTAAATTTATTATAATTTATTTCAAATAAGATGAACTCCATTAATTGTTTAGGCAGGAGTCCTGCCTAAACAGTCACTTTTTTAAAAATGACGTGGATTTTGTTTTATCCGATATTATTGTTAGAATAATTGGGATGTGGCCAGATAAAATAGAAATTAATTTGAGGTCAATTTATAAAGTTAAAAATGGGAATTTATGGGGGTGCTTAAAATTGCACTTTAACTGTGTTGAAAAGGTCAAAGTTGAAGAAACTGCTTTATAGTAATGACGTCACCAACGATATCACTTGATACTATGGATTTGAACAAATGAACAAAACGAACAAAACACTAGGCGTGTATAAGGGGAAAGGGAAATGTAGATTGACGAATGCATTATGAGTTAATTTACTGTTTTTTTAACATTACATTTGTAAAAATAGGCAGGTATAGTTTTTATTTTAATTCGAATGCCAATAAATATCATTGGTAGAATCATTTGTTTAAGTGACATTTATAATTAGCTGAGACCCTATCAAAGTAACATGCACACGATTTCCTGTTAAAGGTTTGTTTGTATGGTTGGGGTTTAACGCCGCCATGCTCAGGGGTATTTCACCTATATGGCGGCGAGTCATACTGCCCAACGGATGAAGGAAGTCGCCGTTGACGTCACTGGCAACATAAAATACGAGACAGGACAAGGACATGACAAAAACCGGAATACCGAAAACAAATCTATTTCCTGCAACCCTTTAGCTCCAAAAGCACCAGGAAGCTTAAACGCTGGACGTTATGTACTTGTTGTAATTGAAAAATATGTTATAATCAAGGCATTACACATATGCCCTGTTTAACTCGGAAAGCCTTGTGCATATTACCATTGTCAGAAGATGTTATCAACAATATTTGACTGACTTACCCGTATGGATGTAGGTATGTTTCTTCATATCTGATTTCTGGTGGAATCTCTTGCCACAATAAGGACATGGGTATGGGCGGGTGTCACTGTGGATCAACATGTGTGTGGATAGGGTGGATGAACGCTTAAAACATTTCCCACATTCTTTGCACGAGAATGATCGCTCCTGGCTGTGCACTGCTTTGTGTTGGGACAAGCTTACAGAGTGCCCAAATGTCTTTTCGCAAATGTCACAAGCATACGGTCTTGAGCCGCTATGAGAACGTCTAGTGTGCACCTCCAAGCCGTGTGCGGTGCTGAACAGTTTCTTACACTTCAAGCATGCGAAAGTCGCATCTTCGGCACTATGTTCCCTCTTGACGCCTTTTCCATGAGGCGAAAGTTGCTCGCTTTTGGGGTTATATTGAGGACTGTGCGTTGGTGATAGACTGATATCGCTGCGTGGTAATGACGAGCTGAACAAGCTGGATTGATTCGTGCACATCTGATTGAAGTAATATGCATATGAAGGATAATAACTATGCGGTAAATAGACAGACGACCAAGAGATAGGCTGAATTGGGTCCCGCGAAAACACTGGCATTGGAATGTCATCAGCCGATTCTGCTGAAAATAAAGAAGAAGGGTATTAGTTATATCAAAGACACAAAGCCTATTTCACAAAAGAAAGACTACAAACAATTAAATCATTAAAATATACCATCGCATGTTTAGGCCAATTGTTTAAGTGCTTCTGTTTTTTTCTCTCCATCGAGCGTAGAACGGTAATGAAATATTTGGCAAACAAACGCAAAGCTAATACACGTATAATTACTTCTCTGACAAGGCACTTCACAAAAACAGAATGTGTTTTATTGTAAGTCACTTAATTTCAAAATCTCAAAACTTACCTTTATCAGATTTGATGTCGTCTTCTCTGTCTAACCAGGGTCTGAAATGAGCTGTAGGTTTTGGTGATGTTTCGCTTTTCATTTCAACACGAGGTTTTTTGGCAGATCGAATCATAAACGACTCTTCTATGTTTAACATTGGAGAACATCCGACCGAGAAAGGGAGACCTGGAGTTAAAAAATGACATTAATTATTGTTTGTTTTTTTCATTTCAAATAATAACATTTGGACAGAAGAATTAATTATGATAAATCTTAAGTTGATTTTTATTCTTCCTTTTAATTAAATAAAACTACTAACTTTTGGGATCTTTAAAAAAAGTTTCGCTTTCATTTGTTGTCCAATTAATAATTTGTAAATGTTTACATTTTGTAACTGTTTAACATTTTACTATTTAAAGACAGAAGAAAACACTAGTGGAACTTACCAAAAGCGGACGGCGAAACAACTCTAAAAGCGCTTGGTTGGGATTCATCCCCTTGCATGGTCTCGTCCAAAAGTTTCTTGTGTTTGATGAGAAATGAACGAGGCATTGTGGAATGGTGGTAATTCAGACTTCACTGTCGAGTGATCCAACAATGTTTGATGGTTTGGACATAGCTGGACAAACTTTAAATACCCTTGTGGCGACTACTGAATACCCCGCAAAGGACAATAGATATTCAATGGGGAAATCAGCGGGTTGCTAAAGAGGCGCGCGTGTCCGTGTATTACTAGGCAGTCGCGCGCACTTAGGCCACTCCCATCCAATGGATTTGTGCTCGTGAGGCACACGAGACAGCAGGTGGAAGCGAATCAGGGTGAACGATTGGCTTTCATTGATATAAGGAACAGCCAATCAGAGCAGATTGTTTGGGGATCGCTGATACAATGTTGTGATTCAAACAGTCACGTTCAACATGTGTTTTCGTACTGTATGCTCTATACAGAGCTGACAGTGAACATACGTCGCTTCTTCTAAGGATAAGTCTTTGACAAATGATTTTTGCACTACAATATCCAGAAGAAAAAAATGTTTTAATTCAAATCAAGTCGGCAATTATACTGCTTCAGATATTTGGAATTTATAGTTTGACACTGGAATACTCTGTATGCATATCAATCTGTTCATTTTACAATCAAAACAATTTCCTGTTATTTGCTTGCAAGGAAGAGTTCATTATAAATGTTGAATGAAATAGATCTAGCTCATTACTTCACGTGGATCTGTTTATCAAATGTCAATTGTACTGTGGTAATCAGAAATAAGAACTGCATGTCAGTGCTTAATTTATTCTTTCTTAATATCAATTTCGTTTGAAGCTTAGCAATTTTATATCCAGATTTTCTAACAACGTTTCAGGTCATATACCATTGTATTTTCCAAGCATACGAACTCAATAACAGGAAAACTCTAATACTCTCCAATCGAGCAATAGCAATTGATTTATTGCACAAAAGAACAACACCAGATTTTGTATCACCTGTTTTTCGTATAGCAAAACTAGCAGTGTATTTTATATGAAGCTATATATATAGTTTATATGTACGTGGCCAATATATATATATATATATTTATATAATAATGGATTTTTTTAATTTGTATTTCTATGCATGCTATATTGATTATTCTGTGTACAATGTGTTGCCTGGCTATCAATAAATTACGTAATTATACTTAAGCATGAATGGAATATTGTTTAAACCAAAGCACACTATGCTATCAGTTAATATCCATAAAAAGTAGAGATTGTGTCTAAAATCGTAAAAGAAATAACAAACTTTAGGATATAACTTTTTTTATAATATTTTTTTTTACTTAATCACCATATCGTTTAGTGCTCCTCTAAAAACGGCTCAACAAAGAACCAGAGCTTTTTAAACTTCTTATTTGCGACACATTTTTGAGAACGTTGCATCCGTTGTCGTTTATTCTATTTGTAGGCCTACATATACCAACATCTTGATAGAAAGTACGTTTATATATAGTTCTAGATACCGTTTCCCCGTAAAAAAATATAGCATCAGCAAACACAACTTTATTATACATGTACAAAGTAATATAACGAAGCAAAATTAAATGGCGATTTTTTTCCAGGCATTTTATTTGTAGACATGTATTTTAAAATCATTATGCATCAATGCGAAATTGACACAAACAAATATGATATTAACTCAGACTTAGTAACTCCCCAAGGCCGCTCTCTCGTGGAATGACAGTGTTAGTCGCAGTACAAAATGGATGTATCACGGGCAGCCGTCACTGACTGGACGTCCACACCTGTGACCGGTGAAGTCACAGTACACCTCATGGAGGGATTCCATTGCCTTTATCACCGTAAGACCCATAATGAGCGACCCAACAAGAGCATAACGTGTCTTTTCACAGAGCGAAATTACACCTTCTGTACATGTCTAAATCGAGTGATGATATACCGTGTGACAATTTCAAATTTAAATTTATCTGTATTCACTCGACTGGGTGACACAGGATGTAACCATACAGAGTTGCCGTTCATGGCGGACATTTATTGCATGTTACATATCTTAAATACATTTTCTATATATTTTACCAAGTTTTTAGATTGATTTTATGTTCCGTTTGAAACAACTCTACATTTTATAGCACTAGGTCTCATGTAACAATAGCGTAGTAAAAAATTGTTCCTTAAATTATTTAACTTTTTACAATCAAACACCACATGGTATTCATCTCCAATGCTTCTACTACAAACAATGCATAGAAGTTCAGCTTGAGGAGTATTACTCCACCTTCCAGTTTATATTGAGAGTCTATGGTAAGTAACCATGCCCTAAATCTACACAACATTTTGCGACTTTTCTCGTCTAGCAATTTAAGATACGGTCAAATATAAACTCTGTCTTAATAATTTTGTAAAACATATCTTTACTTGAAGACTCAATATCAGAGACGAATTTTTTGCATAAATTGATCTCTAAGAATAAGCTCTTCATTTTTAACAACATTAACATCGTTGACAAATTGAGAGTCCAATACATCATTTAAACCAACGGAATGCAAGATTGAGTTTACATATGACAGCCAACGGTTACTTTGTTAATTTTCCTACTAACCGTAAATTAAAATTCGTCGAATAATATTCATCTATAATGAAAAGTGAAATGGGCCTAAATGTGGATGGGATTGGAATTATTACCGATTAAGCAGAAATGATATGTTTAATTTAACTTGTTGATCATAAAAATGTTACAAGTTACCAAATCTATATTCATATGCGTGTAACCAATCTATCCAATTCAAATGCAGAATATGGAGTCTATTTAGTCAATGATAAAATGGATATTGCCCGATTGGCCTATTTGATACAATCAATCACTTTTGATTGATTGCCGTTCATGGCGGACATTTATTGTTACATGTTACATTTAACATGCTACTTAAAGAAAAATTTAAAAATAAACAGACATGTGTCATTTTTACCTTTGAAGTCACTAAGGTGTTTTAATCTGAGCAAAGCGTAAACAGTTATGTCGGTGTCTTTGATAAAGGTATTTAGTAATGATCGCTTATTAAAAGTATGTAACAGATTGATATTTAACGGGGGATATAACCAATGAAACAATACGGTGACCGCGTTTTGACCTTTGATCCCATTCAGCGTCCTTGGTTACCTCTCGCGTGCACTATACGTAACATATGTTAATTAGCAAGGAATATATTTCCAAAGAACAGAGACGTTGAATAATAATCAATGGTCAAATCATCTTTTCTAATAATTTTGTAAAATAAAACTAAATAATGAAAAGTGAAATAAATGTGGGTGTGATTAGAATCAATAGTGATTAAGCAGAAATGATCTGTTTAATTTGACTTGTTGATCATAACAGTTTTACAAGTTAACAAATCTATATTCATGAACGTGTTACCAATCTATTCAATTTAAATGCAGAATTTGGAGACTATTTAGTCCAATAATAAAATGGATATTGCCCGGTTGGCCTATTTGATAAATCAATCACTCACAACAGTAAACATAAATTTAAAAATAAACAAACATGTGTCGTTTTTACCTTTGAAGTCACCAAGGTGTTTTAATCTGAGCAAAGCGTAAACAGTTATGTCGGTGTGTTTGATATAGGTATTTAATAATGATGGCTTATTAATACTATGTAACAGATTGATATTAAACGGGAGATATGACGGATTAAACATGTGACAATATGGCGACCGTTTTGACCTTTGATCCCATTCGGCGTCATTGGTTACTCCTCGCGTGCACTATACGTAACATATGTTAATTAGCAAGGTCAAAGGGCATTCGGCGGAGGTAGAATATAGTTAACAGACTTGCCACAACATATGGCACAGTGCTTTCGTTCCCTTGATATATACCATAATAAAACGCATTGAATGATTTTGCACAAATTTTGGACAAATTGAAAAAAGAGGGATTGATTTTGAAAAAAATTTGCACTCAATAAAGTTACGTCCAAGTTGATTATGTTCTAGTACATTAATATAGGCCTACATATATAACTTTGCATTGGCGTATTTTTATATGCCAAACGCATTCGTATAAGAGCAAATGTTTCCATATCGACAAGCGAATCTGTAAAAAAGGCTAATAATGCATGGTAAAAATAAATGACAACATATAGCTACATAAGCCTATATAGTGCCTAATTAACATGTTATGATTTTTGCTGATAACTGTGATTATCACAAATGTAGTATCGTCTTTATTGCTTTAAGTGATCCGGGGGAAATGAATGTGACAAAGAAAACTGTCAGTTATTTTTTTCTAAATAACATTATAACTGTTGCTACTTATTTAGAGAAACAACTATCAATATTGCATTATAACCATACTACTTAAGAGGTGCAACTATTAATATAGGATTTTAACCGTTGCTACTTTAGAGAAACAACTATTCCAATAAAAGATGCACGTGGATTCAATATTTCAGAAATACTATTCCAATAAAACGCGCCTATCCATTTTAAAGTGGCATACGCCCTCAAAATTCGCCTTTTCAGTAAATTCAGACAGCAACGATTTAAAGTGGTGTCAAAGTTAGTTCATAAACTAAAATAATACCGCAAAAATGAAAATTATTTAATGTGTACTTAT
>JAVFBY010235542.1:0-17517 GCA_034781015.1 Tonicella lineata | reverse complement strand
CCCGGCAGCAGTTGAGCTAGGTCTATTGAGACCTATTAGTACAATTATTAATAATTGTTTATTTGATTAGTGTTTAGCGTCATAAATCAAATATGGATCAGCACGTTCTAAACACTGAGTCACGGCGTGGACCCCCTTTATGGAAATGAAATCATGCGAATGGGAAATTTTAACAGCACATGTATCTAACGTACGAACGGTACGCATAATGTGTATTGCACCTTTTGTGCCTAAGTCCACGGTTAGGCCCACATTCAATTAAAACTCGTGATCACGACGTTTTAAGTCGAGATAAAGACTTTTTGAAAAAGTGATAACAAAAAATTCGAGATCACGTCTTTTAAAGTCTAGATCACGACTTTTTGCAAGGATTTTTCTACCTCCTACCTGTCAACAATTTGCTTCCATAGCACAACACATGCTGCTAGTCTGTTGTACAATATTATCTTATTGAAGAAAAGGAAAAAGCATCAGCATAGAAACTTTTATTGATTTCTCTAAAGCCTTAAGCTTTGATACTGTAAATCAGTCCATTCTACTTGGTTGGGCGGGAGCTTCCTAATGCCCTGGTGTTCTCGGAGCCAAGGGGCATCAGGAAGTATAGTTTGTTTGTGGTGCCTTTTTTTTTTCTCCCTTTTTCTGTCTCGTCTTTCATGTTGCCAATGACTTGACCTGTGGTTTCCTCCACACATGGGGCTGGCACGCTGTCATATAGGTGAAATACACCTGAGCACGGCGTTAAACCCCAATCAATCTATCGATCAATCAATCAATTTTACTTAATAAATAATTACACTGTGACTTTCGTCATAATACAAACAGATGGTTCGAGAGCTACCCTTCAGGCCGAACTCAAGCTGTTAAAATAAAAGCACATCTTTCGTCTCCTTCAAATATAGAATTAGGACTCCCCCAAGGGTCTATTCTTGGACCTCTTCTCTTCTTAATTTATGTTAATGACATCACAAATTCTTCCGTTCCGGTCTTCTTAATTTCACTTTGATTGCTGATGGTACTTGTATTTACACTTCTTCATTTTCTGACCGGCAAATTAAAACTATCATTATAAACGAATTTCCTAAACCACAGTCATGGCTTTATACGAATCGTTTGTCTTTTAATGTAAAGAAAACACAGTTAATGATTATTTGCACTTCTTCGAAGAAGTCGACTATTGACAACTTTCATTTTAATGGAGAAGAGATTGAGCGTGTAAGCGAAAACAAATTCCTCGGAATTATATTTAACCAAAAGCTAACATGGACTTACCACATCAGCTTTATTTCTCGAAAACTTTCCTAAAACGTCGGTCTTATCAACCATATTAAACATCTCCTTAATAAACCAAACCTTTTAATTCTGTACCATTCCTTTATCAGACATTATTTAACCTGTGCAAATATACTTTGGGGAAATACCTATCCGACTTACTTAACACCTTTATTTTTGCTACAAAAATGCTCTATACGTTCAATGATACTTTCTCAAAAATATGAATCAACTTCTGATTTATTTAAGTCTTTATTCAGTATTTTATATTATCACAATTCAGAGAAAATTCTAGGCATCCAATTGGCCAAGAGCCGTTGGATATCCTACCGTATTCTTTTTATTTTTGTACTAAAACCTCAGAAGAAATATGGATTGCGCATCCATGGTAACGTTGTGTATTTTTTTCCCATATCCCTACGGAGTCAAGTCGACACGCGCGCTCCATAGCAGCTGTAACTAATTGTACATTGCATCGTCTGCTAATTACAAACAAATAAACAAACAACATCATGAATATGGCTACCCTCAAGCGACGTTTTGCTGACCATTCGGAGGAGGATATTTTGTCCAAGAGGTCCAATGTTATTCCAAAAAATACCCAAAAAGCAAACCAAAAGGTTGGTAAAATTTTAAAAGACTACTTACTTGAAAAGGGGCAGGATACAGTCTTCGAACTCTTCTCGGCTGATCAATTAGCAGAAGTGCTATGCCATTTTTATCTGGATGCTAGAAAATCGGACGGCGAGAGATACAAGGTAACCAGCATGGAAAGTTTTAGGCATGGGTTGAATGGTAGGTACTTTTTACCGAGGACAGGGTACCCCCAGCTCGTGTCGTCACGTGATTAGTGTCACATGACTTGTAACTTAAAATGGCGCGTTTCATGAAATTCAACATGGGTGAACCTCAGTTTTTATTTAAAGGGAAACTGGAGTCTTGCTGTGGTAATTGTGGTTGGTATAGTATCAGGCAAGAGGCTGTAGCTCAAATTGAAGAGTTTGAAAACAGAACTGTTTCAAAATTTGTGAAGTATCACACAGATAAATATGGTGAGTAGGCCTGAGTAGTAAGTTGGCATATCAACTAATCAGCGGTAAAGGCCTATGTCCCATGAAAACATTCCCGAATTGCTTCTTATTTTGGTATCAAATCATAACATTTGAATTGACATTTGACACTGGCAGCAACTTGTATTGAGGCACACTCGGGCTTAGGGCCTACAGTAAAAATTATTTACATAAGAAAAACTGATTGTATAGGCCTAGGCCTATCTTTAAAGGCATATAGGCCTATTACCATTTTGGTATTTCAAAAAGGGACGATTTAAAAACATATAAAAAAAATACCAGCATTTTCCTAAAATACTGAATGAATTAATGTATTTTTTTCATAATTTTTGGTTCTGTAAATACCGAGAAATTAATCATTATCCAAAAGCTCATGCATCTACACTGACAGGTGGATCGTGGAAAGACAGTGTTGTTGTTGTTATAGGCCTATACACTTGATTGATTGATTGATTGATTTTACCCTGATAGGCAAAGTTATGGACTTTGTGCTTTTACCATACACGAAAAGTTTTGATAAGCTATTTTTCTTTTGAGTCAAACTTTCAAATAAGAATTTTTGTGTGCCACACAAAAATTCGAAAGACGGTTATTTTAAAGTTTGAATGAAAAGAAAAGTAGTTTATCAGAACTTTCAGTTTGTGGCAAAAACAGAAAGTTACTAACTTTGCCTAACCTTGAAAAATACATAAACTCGCCAGGTTTTGTTTTGGAGCTAAAATTAGGTCACCCCACGGTTAGGGCCTTAGGGGGCCTGTAAGTTCAGTTCATGATGTCAAGTGCTACATAAAACATCAATCGATCACTCCTAATGATAGTTTTGATTTTGAATTTTGTTTAACGCCATGCATACTGGAGAGTCGTGAATCCTAATGATATATATTTTGCCTAATATCGTAAAGTTTATTTTACACTGTTCCAGATCCGTCAAAGTCTAAGATTTGGTGGCAAACAGTGAACAGGAAAACAGATGTACCGGTATCCAGGTCGAGAATTCCCTTTGATAGGATACCCTATGCCTTACTAGCTGATGAGAGGCGGGAGTGTCAACATGGGATTGACCGGAAAGAAAAATTCAAAGAAGACAGAAAGAAATCCAAGGAATTGCCAAGTCATGTAACTAATTTTTGTTATGATTTACTTGAATTGTACTGGATTTATTGTTAATTCCTTTACTGGAAGTCGTCATAGTAAAATCAGAAGTGGATTTAACTTAAGTAACTAACTTTATATCATAATTCAGAGAAGTTTCTAGAGTTCTGAATGGTTAGCAGATACCAACTTTAAAACCACATACACCTTCAAACTAAAATAGATTTCGCATACCCATGGAGTTGTGGTTGCAAATGCACCTATATCAAAATTCTGTGTCGAACTATGATGCATGATCTATCTCATAGCACAGCACTGTAAACAAAGGGGAGATAATAATTACTATCTAAGTGTTTACTCGGAAAATCAGTTGCACTCTGGCTATTATGACGCCATCCGTGTAACAACTAACGCTATTTTCACCATAAATTACTCTGACTAGTGAAAAGTTCGTAACACCGATATGAGTCTGTCTGTGGGTAAATGGCCGTGTAGGCCTACATAATATTTCATATCTAACAGTTTACATTTTCCATGGCTTCACCTCTGAAAAATATAACTGTCCAACCTCAAATATCTACCCCTAAGGTGTGTGACGGAGTGACGTCATATAGGCCTAGCTAATATTAACTGCAATTCTATATTTGGTCATCTGTGTCCCTTGGTATTGTGTACAGCGTACAGCAATTTACATTTATATTAAAGCTCACTCAAGATTCTGTTTTTCTACTTGTTAAGCTGCAAGACCACACTTCCAAAAAGAGTTACTTGTGTGTCCAGGGTACCAAAAAGATGGACTGTAGTGCTACATTAAGACTTACAGAGGTCGTTAAATATCCCGAGTTTCAGGTTTGTATTCTTATTACTGAGTACTGTAGGCATAAAACTGTAAATTTCTCCATGTTTATAATGGAATGTCAATGGTTTAAGTATGTGGAGTCTCAGGCTACATTACTTCATTTTTGTTCAAGAATAGTGTAGAATTAAGAGGTATTATATTAATTCACCTCTGAGCTCATTTTTGGCGAAAACTTAAATTGTGTCTGACTGAATGATAAACTTTTAAATGTGGCCTAACCTGGTCTGTACTGTTTGGAAATGATCATACGGAAAAATCTACCTGGAAATAAACAACTCAAAGTTTGCACCATTCCTGTTCATATAATTTTAAATATAGATAAATTCATGCACTATGTCTAGCATAATACTTAACTGGAGGAGATCAATCTTTCGTTTAAACTCGGGCATGTTACGTATTTAAAATTATCAATACATACATATTAACAGATTGAAATTGACACAAAAAAAAGACGTGCTAAGGCATCTGAACGATTACGCAAAGCATTAGACGAGGAAGTTCATTCAGTTGTGAAAGAATACAGATGCTATGTCCATTTCCCTTTGGAGGATTCCCATAGAGGTCATGCTACTGGAATGGTAAGTATCTACATCTACATAGCACGCGGCACCATGTACATGTACATCGCAAAGATGCCAAAGCTTGTTTGATGTTTGATGGAAAGCTGTTGTATAAGTGAGGTATTCTTGAGTAAGTCATAAAACAAATCAATCAGTCAATCTCTTATGATCAATGGGACACCTGGCTGAATAATACATAATCAATTAGTCGTGAATGCTATAGAATTATTATGTCTTCGCCTAACTATGTTATTATGTGATAATGTCTTCCCCTAACTCTGTAATTATGTCTCCCCCCGACATACTGTGTTTGTGCTGTCCATCATCTGTCGTCCGGCGTCCGTCACCTCGGGTTGTCTGCAAGATATTTCTGAAACAGCATGAACCAAATGCAAACAAATTTGGTTTGAAGCTTTAGTATGGCGGCCTTAACATCTGATTACATTTTGGGGTCTGTCCGTCAATTCGTTCACTTGTACATGCAGTTCTTGTGGTCCATGTTATAATACATACATAGCTATACTAGTATATAGATGTCAAGGACTGGGGAGAATGCTGTAGTCGCAAGGCTACTATTCTATTTTTTTCTAAGCCCATATTATTTCTAATCGTTAGTTAGCATTATACTTTAAAACAATACTGAAACATCAGTTGTTTAAATTGTGAAGGTGTTTGCTTTATATTTTACAGGCTGCTGGCATTTCACGCTCAGTTGATCCAAGATTAATAAGTAAAATTGATGAACTTGTTGCTGAAGGAGTCTGCTCTCTTGGGGAAATCAAACGAAGTTTGAAAACTTTTGTGGTGAAAGATTTATTTAGGGACAAACAATCTCCACCAGGGAGTGACAGAAGGTTCTTTCCGAAGAAAAAGGATCTGAGGAATCATTTTTATTCAGCTTACACCAAAAGAAAGTTAGCAAAAATTGATCAAGAGAATTTGTCTCTTTTGGTTGAGAAGTGGAGATCAGAAAGTGATCCCATGGACAAAATGTTCTTCAGGGAGTATGTTGCTGCTGGAAATTCAGATCATGAAGATGTTCCAGAGTCTCAGAAAGAACAGGCTGAATATGTGGATGATACATCTCCAGTGATACGATGTGATAAAAGCCTGTTGTTTGTTTATCAACAGGCTTGGCAAAGAAGGCTATTGCTGCGTTATGGTCAAGAGCTCTGTCTCTTAGATGCTACCTACAGGACAACGAAGTATGCCTTGCCGTTGTTCTTTTTGTGTGTGAAGACCAACTGCAGATATGTGGTTGTTGCCAGTTTTGTTATTCAAAACGAGACCGCAAGTGATATACGGGAAGCCCTGGACATCTTAAAAGATTGGAATCCATCCTGGAGACCAGCATCTTTCATGACAGATAAATGTGCTGCTGAAATCAAAGCAATAGAGGAAACATTTAAAGGTAGGCGTATATTGTGAAAATTAGAACGCATGACCAGTTTTCCTAAAATTAATTGATAATTCACAAAATATTCTAATTCTGTTAAAATTTAAAGTATATGGAAACAAACTTTAAGTGCCTGGAGATGATGTTTTGTGTTTGTTAACTCTAGTAACCAATTTTCCAGTACACAGAAATAAACCTGTTCACCCTACACGCACTTCAACATTACAGTAATATCTGTGTTTCAAATGTGTGCATGCAGGAGTGTACCATATTCTCTTGTACTGAAAAACTGTTATCATGCAATTTTTATTTTCCATTTGTTTTCCAGATTGCAAAGTGTTTATCTGTGACTTTCATAGAGAACAAGCGTGGGAAAGGTGGGTTAAGAAGACTGAGAATGGAGTCGGAGGTGACAAAGAAGATGTCCTGTCACTGTTACGTTCAATTGCCCATGCTGAAAACAAAACTCGATTGGACAAAAGCATTGAAAGCTTCAAAGAAAGTTCAGTTTGTAAAAAGAATGAAAAGCTACAGAAGTATTTTCAAAAAGAATGGCTTCCAGATATACAGGTACGTGTTAGCCCTGTATCTGATAAGGTGGTATTAAGTGTAATTCTTTTAACACTACTGCACACTTGATGTACCATTCTATGCTGAGGTAATCTGATATTAACTGTATGGAGTTGTGTGAGTGACAAGTACAAGGTTTAACACACACATTTTTTTAATGACTTGCCAAAGTACCGATATCAGAATATTTTGTGCAACATTTTAGAATAATGTTGTATTTTTACTACGTCAGAAACATTGGAAAATTAGGTTATTTTAAGATGAAAACAATGCCTGAGATCTATACATAATAATATGTATAAACAGAGTTTTCTGTCGTACTTGAGACAATATCACTCACGACGGCTTGCCAGATTTATGATGGGGAGAAAAATATTTCAGCTATATGAGGGCAATATTTTCTTCTGATACTCGTAACACTATGATAATGAAAAATCTGACAATGTTCTATACAATGGAAAAAATAATATTCCTCCAATGTTCAGAGTAAGGCATGCCACAGCTCTAACATCCTGCCCTAGATCCAGTGGGCTCGATGGTTTTAGTTATACAGTATAATTATATTAATTTGATTTGACTGTTACTTAACGCCACACTGGAGAATATTTCGCTCAAAGGGCAGCCAGTATATTATTAGTGGAGGAAACCGGAGTAAACCGCCGACCTTTGGCGAACCCTTGTAATATTTAGTTATTCATATATATTGATGTGTTGCATTTCTTCCAGAGATGGGCTTGGGTTTATAGAGCCGGCAAATTGTGTGCGCTAATAAGAACCAATAATGGTGTGGAGCGCCAGAACAGACTGCTGAAGGACTGCCATCTTAAACTGCGAGTTGACAAGTCGTTGTCTTCCCTTATCACAGTGTTGCATACAGAATTTTTTCCAGAGAGTTATGAATCGTAAGTATTCATTCAAGATTAAACTTTAAAGCTCTGGCAGTTATCCTCTGGCAGTTACATAGTATTTATTATATTTAATCATACAGGCTATTAAAATACAGTTTAACATGATGTCATCAAATCTAGTACTCCAGTCAATCTGGTAAAGATTGCGCTGGTACACCTTCGCAAATATTTATTCGTGAACAATTTGCCTTGTCTTTATAACCCAAAGAAATGCATTTTTATGACTTTTCTTTCTAATAAAAATAGAGCCTACATGCAGACTTTTGTCATACATCAAATAATACTGTTTTGATTTATTCCACATTTTTTGATGGTATAGGACATAATAGGTATTACCAAGGAAGATTTTGGTATCATTTGGTTTGTATTACATTTTCTTGCTAGTATCGGCTTTTCTTTTCGGTGGTTGGTATCTATTCTATCTGCAATCAATATATCTATTTGATAAGGCTTGTGGCTTTTGTAATTATGCCCCCTATGAAGGTCAGGGGGTATATTGTCTGTCACGTCTGTGACGTGTGTGTGTCTCTGTCTCTCTCTCCATACCTGTAACCTTGGCCATAACTTTTAAACTAAAGCCAGCACAGACTTAATATTTGCCGTACACACTCCTCTAATGATTACCTTTAACTTCATACCAAGACCAGTGACTTTGTGACATTTACCTTTTTATGCAAGTTTATGCAACTTTAACCTTGGCCATAATTAAGGAGAGATCACTTTGTAATAACCTTTAAAGGGAGAGAACTGTTATGGCAAGGATGTTTAGCGTCTCGTATTTGTGGATATTGCTTAATATTCTTGCTTCTGTAAATATATTACCAGCTTCCAGTGTGAACATTCTTCTGTGTGCACTTACAATGTTATATATTGGCCATTACTTTTAAAGAAAAGAAAACAGAGACTGTTGTTCATAACTTTTATATTGTCCAACCGATTCATTGAGCCTTCATTTTAAGTTACATGTATATAAATCTCTATGTATATATAAATCATGTATAAGATGTGTTTGCGAAACATTTTGCCTCCAGTGGCCATTAATTGACGATGCCTAAGATCAATTAACAGCCACTGGGGGCATTATGTTAAACGAACACCTTTTGTTTATTTTCTTAATTCTTTGGTATATGGCTATTCTACTACTTGACTCTCATTGTTTGACTCTCTATGGTTTGCTATTGTTTAAGTAGTCTTCTTTTTCACTTTTATGTAACATATAACAGTTTTTATTAATATATGTTGTCCCTTCTGTCTGTACTGCACACAATGTGAAAGTTTCTCTAAACGTTTTTCCTATCTTTTTCTCTGTGTTTTAGATAGATGCTATCATAAAAATCTAAGAGTAAACAGATATGCATTTGTGATCTATTGTTGTTAATTTATTTGAAATGTTAAGCATGCTATCAAATCCGACATATGCAATTTCATCTAAAATATGCCTTTATGGTTATGCATAGAGCTGCTTTTGAAAGTTTTGATTTTTCTCAATTCTCATGTTTACCTGCTTCTGGACAATGTAATTCTGGAATCCTTTGGGAAAACCCAGTGTCACTTTCTCCCTGGCAGAGCGCCCCTGGCCTAGTAAAGCGGTGCACTCGAGCTGTCTGGCATGTCAGGTTGGCGTTTCGCGTTCGATTCCTTACCTGGGAAGGTTGCAAGAAACCTGGCGTGTTGTTTAGTAGGTTTCCTGTTTCCTCCCACCTTAATTCTGGCTTCCCATCATATATAAGTGAAACATTCTTGATTAAAGCGTAGAACATCAACCAAATAAATTTAAAAAAATACATATACATGTAATATTTCTCTCCTATTCGTTTTGCAGCTATGTTACAGATAATCTGAAGTCCTCGAGCGGTTACAGGCAGTACAATAACAACATACCCTTCTTCCTGAGAGACAGACCAAGAAAAATGGTCCAGCACTGTGCGAAGAGGTATGCTATTGCTGAAAACATACCAGAAAGCAGCATTGAAGAATTAGGGGAAGAATTCCTGGTTAGAAGCTCATCATCGGAGGAAAAACACGCAGTATTTTTTGGAAGTGAGACTGAAGCACCAAGGTGTTCATCTTATGACTTTAGTAAACATTTCCTGCCATGCAGGCATATGCTTGCCATTATAAAAAACAAACAGGAAGTGTCTTGGGGTTGTTTCCCAAATTGGTATGTCAATTCTGTTTATAATACACTTGATAGCGACATTGTCCCGTCCATCAGAGACAAGGATGTTGTTCAAGATACATGTGAGGAAATCACACACAACTCTGCAAATGAAGCAATTGCAGTGTCTGATGAAGATGTAATGAATAATACCAACAAGCTTCATGAAGATGGCATCGACACAGTGATAAACCAACGGCTCCTGCATCGAGTTATTGAAAGAGCCAATCTAATCCGAAGCACAGCCTTTGACGTGAACTCCAACGCTGCTTTAGAGAAAGCCGAGATAGCGCTGCAACAAGTGCATGACGAACTTTCCCAAGCTTGCACACGTCAAGCAGGGCTAATATTTAGACGCTGTACAAAACTTCAGAAAAGGAAAAAGTCATCCACAGCGTTTGATGAATTACCAAGGAAAAGGCATAAAACCAACGCATTTTTGACACGTGTTGGCAAGCATGCCAGCAAAATGAGACCCCTTGTTCAAGTAAAATCCCTTTATCCCACTTAACCAAACTGCACAGATAAGTCTCCTTTACTTCCAGAAGAAAACATAATACCTGAAATAACTGTTAGCAGCACAACTTCCCAAGAAGAAAAGAGGTCTCCAAAATCCAAAGTAAAAGAAAATGAAGCAGACTTCTTGAATAATGCATCTAGGAAAGTATCCAAATGTTTTGAGAAAACAAGACTACCAGTCTGTAATTTCACTCCGCCTCTGGGTTCTGTTCGACAGCATCGTATAAATCATAACATCCTGTACAATGGTCCGCATGGGAACTCGCTAATTCAGTTGAAATCACTGGAGCCGTTTTTGGATAGAGGTGAGCGTCTGGCGGTCCTAACCAATGATAAAGGATTTAAGGATGGCTGGCTGGTAGATGAGATTATTAACAGCTTTCTATGGCATCTGCAGAGACAGTGTAAGGAAATTCTGTTTGGCTCTTCAACACAAGCTCTTTTGCTTGAGAAGGAAAGGAATGTTGGCCGCCTTTGGAAGGACGAAACAGTGCGTGGAAAGCATTTCGTTTTTGTTCCATGGAATCCATCAGGTTCACACTGGGTTCTGTTAGCTGTGGATATAAGAAGATGTGTACTGCTGTATTTGGATCCCATTCAAATAGTTTCTGTTAAGACCAATATTTTAGTGAAAATTGCAAATGAATTTATGAGTAGAATCATGCTAAGTAAATTTGGATTGTGCTTAACATCAGTTGAATCACCAAATCGAAGCCTTCAAACAGATGGTTCTAGTTGTGGTGTATATGTTTGTATGTATGCAAATTGGCTGGCCCATGGTGAGAGTCTTCAGCAGTCTGGATCTTCATTTCAATACAGAATATTCATCTATGAGTTCATCACTGGTTTCTGTCTGCAGCGTTTATTCTCCAACGGTAATGTGTCTATTTGTCCTTTGTGTAAATGTCGTGACAAAACTGATTGGGTCAAATGTGATAGATGCCGCCAGTGGTACCACTGTGAGTGTGTTGGACTAGACACAGGAGCAGCTGATAGTGCTTATTTTGTGTGTCCTAAATCCTTTGTGTAACATGTATAGTGTATTCAGTTCCTTTTTATTATGAAATATTCCATGAATTGGGCTGAAATTATATACGTACTTAAATTGACACATACTTCAGATGAAGTTCGCCTTTCATCTAGCTCCACCTATTTTTCCAGATCCTTGAACACTTAAATTTCTATAAAATCTGAATTCTTGATGTTTTCTTAAATAAATATTAAATTAATTAAATTGAAATTGTATAAGTAGTTATGTTGGGAAAGTCATATGAAATCTGAATTTTGAATGTTTTCTACAATCTGATTGAAATACAGATTCTGTAGTCGCTATGCTAACATGATCCGACACACCCCCATAGCCCAGTTGACTTGTTCGAGGTGATGAAATAAATTTCTGCATGAAAAACGGCGGCGGCCTTCTAATTTATTGTCTGGAATATTATACTTCAGTACACACTTGAAATAGAAAGTGTGTCAGATCCAGTTAGCATGGTGACTACAGGATCTGTATTTTAATTAGACTGATTTATCTACATTTATGTTTTTCAAAGAAATGGATCTTGTACAGGTTCTGGTACATACTAGCAAATCCTACTAGACACAGCAGTAGCTGACAGTGCTTATTTTGTGTGTCCTAAATCATTTGTGCATTTCAATGAATTGGGCTGAAATTATGTACATAGTTAAATTGAGACAGGCTTCAGATGCAGTTCGCCCAAAATGGCCCAATTTTTGTAGATGATTGTCTTGGAGCAAGCTACAGATCAGCTGTAGTTGCCGTAGTTCTTAACATTTTTTTCTGGAGTTACCAGGAAATGATACCAAATTTTATTCTGTTTTGTATTTTGTGAAATCTGTTGAGGAATTTGTCTTACTTATAACACTTAGGTCTTTTGCAACAAGCTGCAACAAAGATCAGTTTTTTGTATGTAGATCAAGTTTATTACATTGATCTCTATTGGCCTGTGCATATTTTTACCACACTTGTGGCCACTTGCAAATTATAGAGAACTGTATGTATATGCCTGGGTTATTTTTTCTGTTACGATACCTGGTGAATAGAATCAGAACAGGTACATGTATCTCGCTTTCAGCTTACACTAAAGATGACACATAAGTCTATTAAATTGAGTGATCCACACCAAATCTTGTACATACTACTGGTGAAACTTGACTATGTAACTTGTGAAACTACAAACTGGATTAAAGGAATGTTATTGATTGTGCCATAAATATATATCCAGATGTTTCAAAACTCTGTGTTGAGTGTTACTGCTTTGATCTTGTTTGCAATGTCGGTACCATTGATTTTAAATATCATGTTGCCATGGAAACCCCAAATTTGATCACAATTAATCCACTTTTAATAAGGATGTGCAAATAGTAAACTGTAAGATGAATTTACTCCAAAAATTGAAAGTTCTGTGGCAAGTACATGTATACGGTACCTGAACGGTTGAACCCATAGGCTACATGTATGTACTATGTATACATGTATAATAAGAGCTAATGTTGATTTGATTAATTGGATTAACTGGTGCAATAATAGGTCGGGTGGAAATCAGTTCCATAACAAAAAGAGGGTGTTGGCATATTACTGAAATACTGTAAAGGTGAAATGTAACACAAATCACTCACAAAACTGTGGTAGTCTGATTCACATAGCCCTATGGTTATGTAGAGCAAACACGGATATCTCAGTTTTGGGTCAGCATATCATTTGTATTGTCACGACCAATTTCTCATATTCCACTAGATCTGGGAGGGCAAGACAGAAGACTACGATTCTTGGGTACAAGCAAATTGTTGCCCTGTAGGCCTATCTCATTTGCGTAATAAATTTAATTCCGTTGCACAAACTGTAGACAAATTACTTTTGTGCAATGTAACAATATGTGACTACATTCTACATTTCGGTTTTGATGTATTTCCAACGGGTTAAGTCGAAGTTTTACGGTTTAAATGACCTTTATTTCCCTAAAGTGCACATGGGCCTATTAGAACGAAGAGAGTTACTTCCCTTAGCACAGTAGCTCTTCAGATGTATGCTGAACAAAGATCACGTGATTTAGTATATGGGTACCCTGTCCTCGGTAAAAAGTACCTACCGGGTTGAATAGGCTGTTAAAGAGTCCTCCATACTTAAAACAATTTGATATAATCAAGGACAGGGAATTCAATGAAGCCAATCAATGTTTCAAAACCGCCGTCGCTGAATTGAAGTCCCTGGGGCTAGGGTCAACAACGCACTTCCCCGCGATTAATGACAGCGACCGAGCGAAGTTGTATTCTTCTATCTATATGTCACCTAACACCCCAACCGGTCTGGCAAACAAATGCCAGTTTGACATCAGACTTTATTTCTGCAGGAGGGGGGTAGAAAACATGCAAACAATGTTGAAAGACTGTTTTGTTGTCCAAGTGGATGCAGCTAGTGGTGCCCGATATGTTGTCAAGAAAGACGACGAACTTTCAAAAAACCACAGAGAAACGGACAAGGAATTTGTTTCAGGGTTCATGCCCGAGTCGCCCGAAAGTGAACACTGTCCGGTTTCTTCTTTTGTGAAATACCTGTCCAAATTGAATCCAAATTGCAACAGGCTGTGGCAGTACCCTCGAGCGAGCTTCCTTGAAGATGAGGCCTGGTTTGAAAATCGCCCTATCGGCATAAATCCACTGAGCAAATTCATGTCAGCCCTCAGCATGAAGTGTCAGCTGTCACAGATTTACACCAACCACAGTATCCGTGCAACTGGTATCACTATCCTCGGAAAAGCTAATTTTTCAGCAGCACAAATAATGTCTGTTTCTGGCCACAAATCCGTACAGTCTTTGAGTGTTTACCACAAAGTATCCAACGATGAAAAGTTAGAAATGGGACGAGCTGTGTCACAAGGTTTAGGTCTTCCTCTTAAAAATTCTACCGCCAAAAGTATTCGACCTACATTTCACCCGTCACCAGTCTCATCAAGCCAGTCACCATGCCTACCAGATGTAAACATTAATTCTGATTTGTCTCTCCTTCCCCCCCAGACATCAACAAACCAAGCCTGGCTCGAGCAACTCTTCTGCGATTTTGACAATCTTCCTTCCGCCCCTCACGTAACAACAGTAAATAATCAAAATCATCAAGCAAACACAACTAATCAAATAAGAAATCCCATTTTTCAAAACTGTTCCATTGGAAATATAAACATTATATTGAAGCAGTAATTTACCATAGCCAGCTGCCTGGCCTATATAGTGACAAATTGAAATTAAAGTGGACTAACAATGAATTGCTTCGGATTGTCAGAATAAAACGAAAGGAAATGTAAATTAATTGCTTTATGTCTGTAATTGACAAAAATTGTAGTTTGATACATATAGATTCTGTATTTATTTATTATAACGGTTTTATGACTTTAAAAATGTGAACTGTTTTTCTTTTTTTTAAATTATCTGACTTTATTGTGCTTTTTATGTTTTTTTTTTTAAATTAAAAACATACAATTGTGTATATTGAATAATTTTACAGATGTATACAATTCAATCAATTAATTGTAATTGTACAAATAATACGAACAAGATTATAGGCCTTTGTCTTAAAAAGAAAAAAATTGAAATTAAATAAGAATAAACTTATTTTGGAGAAAAAATATAATGAACAAATTTATAGAAAGTTGGTTGAGATGTATATAAGATAATGTTTGTTAGTTTAGATTTTTAAAAAGTTGTTACTTATTTAAAAGTATTTCAAGGAGTTTTGTGTAAATAATAAACAAAAAATAAATAAAATATCTTTTTGCGATTTGCTGAAAAAAATGAAAAACAATTTATTTTGTTGCACTGATTTCACTATACTGTTATTTGTAGATGTCATAATATAATAGTTAGAGAGGCTATACCGCAGAATTTAGGCAAAAAATCGACTAAAACGAATTTAACCGGGTTTTCTATATTTTCCTAGTAGGCCCCTATGGCACAAAGTATAAGCTTTCATAAAATACCAACCTCGAGAATGCTTTTTATACCGTATTAAAATAATAATAAAGTCTGAAATTCTATTAAGCGACACGCATTAAAAATGTTAAAGACTTTGTTATTATTTGAATACGGGATGTCGCACATTCTTGAGGCTGCTTTCTGAAAGCTTATGTTTTGTGCTTTGCTAGAAAACTAAAGAAAACCCGGTTCAATTCGTTTCAGCCGATTTTTATGCGGTATAACCTCCTTAAAATGTGACAAAAACAATGGTTTCCTAATTTCTAAACCGATACCGCTTACAATCAAGGAGTATAAATAAATAATACATTTATCCTCCTTGGCTACATCCTGTGATATACAACCATAGTCCGATGTATGGCGGTAATTTGTTGACACCCCACGTGGGGTGGCGTGGCTTACAGCCACATTTCGTTCGAGAATTTGATTGATAGCTGAAGAAAATAGCTTGACCAACCAGAAGCCCAGAAAATCCGACAGTTCGTTCCGCACGTCAATCAAAGAATAGAAGTTGCAACAATGTGTACAATGCACCTTTCACTGACGCAGACAGCGACCAGCCAGTGCATCGAATGGAATGTCGGCCATTCAAAAGATTTACTATTTTCGATAAGTCTTTTTCCAGAAAATATACGGCAGCTTTCCCTGAAAATGCTCTTTATTGTGATAAATTCGTTATACCACGGGTTTACGTTGGATACGGCCTGATATTTCGTCTCGAAGGTTAGTATTTTCACTCGCCCTGAGGGCTCGTAAAATTACTAACCTTCTCGACAAAATGTCAGGACGCATCCAACGTAAACCCGTGGTATAACTTATAATATATATCTTTAATATAATGGCTTGATGATTCAACAACAGACTATCGTGATTAATATGTTTAGCTGAAAGACTCTGTAAGATTATATTACTTGTATTTGCTTCATAGTTGTTTACTCTGGTGGAGGATTTTGTTGACTGAGTGAAACTAGGAAATGTATAGAATTGGTGCAACGCTGCACCAATATCTGAATTTACCGTATTTTTATAAAGTTAACCAGATCGGTGAAATTGTTTCATGACGTAACTTACCCTGATTCTCGTGTAAGGCTTCATGGGTCGTTATTTCAGTTTCCTGGCTATATACTAACGTTGCGAGCCACGTTTGTACCTGTATTGTCAAGACAATTGTATGCTAATACTTTGTGTACAGGGTGGGCTTATTTAAGGCATGTGTTATCAAGCCTGGGGGCTTATGGCGCACAAAGCTCCGTACGGCTACATACGCCAACAAAATCAACCAACATGGGGGCTTAGATTTATTCTTGCGTGAAACTGGCAACATCGAGTTGAGTTTACCACACTGTAGACTACCACACACTACAACAACACCGCATTCATCAACACTGCAACAACATCGCATCCAACATACATTATCACCCAACAGAGTACGAAGACAGTTCCCTATTTACACAAATTAGGAGTCTATCTGCACCTGGCATGTGTTGGCCGGGTGCAGTTGTGGCTATAAGTCAACACATGCTTGTGCATAGGGGTAATAGACCATGGTTAAACAAGGCCGATCTACCTGCAGATTTACACCTATACTCTGGCTTTTGATGTTATTGGAAGAAAGTATATCGTGCTTCAAGAAAAGAACTAAAGCGTGTAGGAAGACTAGAAGGTACATAGCTGACTTGTGGAGACAATGCCTAGTGATGCAATTATAATAGTATGATACATTTGTACGCTCCCGAAAAACGTCAAGCGATGGGTATTCGCTTAAAATATGAATGAATGCATTACCCATAAACCTACGATTGACAACTAGTCCCTGTCATAACGATGAACAGGATAGCTTGCACTCGATGATATTATAATTGATCTATAACGCTCACAATAAGTGTTCATGTCGGTCACACAGTTAACGGGCGTTTGGGATGTAAGGAGATTAAGAAACACTGTTTTGGTGGGAATATATTCTGCATACCAACTTCTTTCATTTGTTGAAGAAAATGTTGTTGGTCTTTACCTACATGAATCCCTTAACGACAATACACTCACTGTAAAGGAATTCGCCTCAACTGAATGTATCCGAAATCCAGAAATGAATCTTGTAACCATGCTACTTAAAATAAACTTTTGTTCTCA